>JAMKPZ010002047.1:0-39573 GCA_024699675.1 Amphibolis antarctica
TCCTCTCTTGCTCATCAATCCTGGTGTCTGTGAACCTCATATGCCTCTCGTTCCCAGCATCGAACGTCGAAACATGGTGCGTTTGCTCCACCAGCATGTCCATGAACACCGTCTTCCCGTGATGCAGGTGGCCGACCAGGGCGACGTTCCGCACCAAGGCGGGGTTGGACGCCAGCCCCAGCAAGAACTCGGTGGAGACGTAGGTGGACGAGTCCTTGACACCAACCTCGAACCGGACGTCTCTGATGGGCTTAATGATGGGCTGCTCGAGCGGAAGCTCGTCCTCGTCCATGACGAGGGTTTCGACGCCCTCCCCATAAACCTCCTCGGCAGTAGGGTAGTACTTCTTGTCCTCCGCGAGTACGACCTGGGATGCGACGGCGTCGGCGTCCATGCTGTCGACGGTGGTGATCCATCCGTTCGGGGTCGGGCCGAGGGCGCCGTTCGCATCCTCTTCGGAGGGGGGCGAGCCCTGGGGTTTTGGGGATTCGTCGGCGTCCTCGGCGTCGACATCGGAGGCGGTGTCAGAGTCGGAGTCCACCTCGGGGCCGATGTAGTTGCCGAACTCATCGTAGAGGCTGTCGTCCATGGCAGGTCTGAGACTGAGCCGACGGATTCGGACCACCGACGCTGCTGAACGCAAGGGTTTTCGAGGGTCTTCTGCTTTAGCTATTTGCATTGCTTTTTATTTCGTTATTATCTAAATACTCCTGGTGAGTGATATTTTAAATTAATTATTTATATTAAATTTAAATTCTTTAATTTTTCGTATATACTGTAATTTTTATTTAACTAGTATTATTAAATTCATATCTATAAAATATTATATTTAATTGTTCGACAACTTTTTTTTTACCTTCATTAGTTAAGAAGTCATAGATATCTTTATTGAAATTCTTGCATTACACACTACTTCATTGAATCTCTCGTTTGTCTTCCTTTATTATTTATATATATATATAAATGATTTAAAATTGATATCACTAAAAAATAATTTTAATGATACTACTAAAAAATTCTTTAATTTTATTGTAAAATTAAAATTATTTGTAAAAGAAAAATTTGCAGGCAAATGGAAAAGGATGAGAGTGGCAAAGAGCTGACAAGTGGAAAGCAAGCAAGAGAGTTGAAGAGGCAAGAAGAAGAGTTGAAAGAATTGATAAAAATGAGATTTATGAATTGTATGTGATTGTATAATAATTGTAGTTAAGATGAAACGTAATTACTGTACATAACACTTTCGTTTAGTAATTTAACATTTCAACTTCAACTATGTATAATAAAAATAGGAAGAGATGTAATTGAAATTATATAAATAATAATTGTAATTGAACTCTAACTACTATTACTATACAGATTTAAATTGTTTATTAAAAATAACTCAACTTTAGCTATACAAACAACCAGAGTTGTGATTAACAAATAGGGTCTTAGATTCAACCATTAGTAATTTGAGCACAGTAGAATATTGTGAAGCATATCTTTACAGCGATGAAGGACAGGAGACTGAGTCACGTACCAAATAAGTACTTGCCCAATACAAAATTATGAACTAGTAGTAGATGTTTGAATCTCATTTTTGGAAGCCTCTTGGTCCTACAATCTAAAAAGTTGTCTACCACCAAAAGTCTCTTGAAGTAATCTCATATTGTGAAATAATGAAAAATTGTAAAAAATAATAAGAATTTTAAATATTATTTTCTATTACCTCACATGATTTTACAGCATTTTTAAAAGTACAAACTCCTCAATAGTGTCAAAAAACCACATCCAGTGAATAGACCAAGACAACTACTATTAAATAGGAGAAAGCCAACCAAGGAAAAGGTTGTTGAAATACACATACAAAAGAATAAAATGAGATAGATGGTAGAAGGGTGATTTTGGCACTCTACATGTACGCTCCTAAAAGGTGAACACTTCTTCAACAAAAAAGTCACCAAGATAACATTGTGGGATAGATGTCTTATTTAATTTACTTGAGTTCTTGATGCTCGTCTTTGTGAGCAAAATAACATATTCATTTCCAGGGTAATCTTGAAAGACCATGATAGTTAGGGCAAGCTGTTATATTCCGGAAGGCATTACTTTTGTCTCTCATTTTGAACAATAGAATTTATCCTTCTAAACCATCCAAGTCACAAATTCAAATTACTGGAGATAAAAACAGATTGCCTTCATCAGTTTCAGATGAACTCAAAGTCTTAAAGCTGGGGAACAAAAAAAGTCTTAAAGCTGAGCATTCAGTGATCACAAACATCTGCCACTGTATTTGCCAGGCTGTTCAATAGCTGCATTTTAACCACACAAATGGTATTTTTGCATGTGGAAAGTAGATACTGCCAATCAGTTCTTGGTGTATACAATGAATTGTGCACCACTTTTTATCAGATGCAATGAACATTTCCATTTTGCAACTGCCAAAAATATAATGGGATGTGAAACATACTTAATATTTGGAGAAGCTTTTTATGAAGAATGAAGAGACACACTATCATGCAGCTATGTTAAAGTAAACGTACCTGTTATGATAAATGGTGTGTCAGGATTGCTCATGAATATCTGTGTAAGTTAGCAAGACATGTTCCTTTGCATACAACAAAATCATGGATTCCTCTTGTTTTATATGAAATTGGTATTGAGGATTCATTTACATTCCACTGCTTTGAAGTTATTATACATAAATTTTGAAACTTGATGTTCAATTCTTGATCGATCCACATAACTTATTTCTGGTTCTTCAAGCATACAGATAGAAGAAGGTGCGGTAAATTTTTGTAATTATCTATTGTGACTGAGCAATAAAAGGTCAGATGACGGTGTAACCTAATTATTCACTACTTAGAAAACGGGTGAAAAATATTTGTACAGTTGAAATTGCAACGGACAACTGAAGCTGTGTAAAATCAGAATTCTGTCCAGGTTCCAAGGATTTGTTGAAGATTTATCAGTTTGCACATTATTGATGTGACTGCATTGGGGGAGAGTTATTAACTGGAAGAGATATGATTGCGGTAGCCGTTAGTTTTAAGTGGGTTTCCTTGACATTTTTTCTCGATATTCTGCTCTTGGTTTAATCATTAAGGTAGAAGGATAAACTGTAGTTTGTTGCCTTCTTATGGTTTATCATTTTACAGATATGGTAGGTCGATTTTCCATCTATAGCTAGGGATTTGTTTGTGCACTTAAAAAGTAAAGAAGGAAAGTTAGGAATCAAAAGGAATTCATAGAAAAAGGTAAATAAAAGAAAACACTTTCCTTTCTTCCACTTTGTTAATGTTTACGTTTGTTCTAAAATAGTATACCATTGGGTGAATAGAGACCTAGAGATGTTGAGGCTAATAGTATACCATTAAGGCCTTGTTTATTTACTAAACTTCAACTTCTATTATTGTACGTCGTAGAAGTTAATAAACAATGTTGACAAACAAAGTTACACCATACAATATAAGATGGTTGACAATACAAGGGTTAACTCACAAAAACTTCAAACAAATGTAATTGTTGCGCGATAGTCCCACATCAAATGAGAACGGATGTCAGACTCAGTCTATATTATAGTGGGGGCCCTTTTCATTACTTAGCTAGGTTTTGATGAGAAAGATCGGTCTAGCCATATGGTATCAAAGCTTGAAGTTGACGAACACACTTAGCCTACATGTTAGAACATGAGGGGGTGTGTGGGCGATAGTCCCACATCGGATGAGTATGGATGTCAAACTCGATCTATATCATAGTGTAAACCCTTTCCATCACTTAGCTAGGTTTTGATGAGAAAGATCGGTCTGACCATAATAACTTTAATTTTAACTAACAACTTAGACTACAGTATAAGAGCTAGAATTGAAACAGCAAACAAATGCACCCTAAGTCTTCACTTTCTTTTTCTTTCTTACCAACCAAGAATCTAGTCCCCCTCCTCCCAAACAGTACAAGAGCTAGTCACCACCTTATTCTTCTCCACAATTCTCTCTAGGTCCACCTTGCCAAGGTTGAACCTGTTCTACCAACATCATTCGACCCTTCATTGAGAACATGTTCTTAGGAGGTGTGAACACCACCACCTCTGTTTGGTACAACATCTTGTTGAGCCTTATGTTGCAGTAGCACAGGGTTGTTGAGGGGTGCACTCCCATTTTCTTTAGTCGGGTTGTCAATGAGCACCTGCACAAACTGGCATGGGTCCATTAAAGAGGAGACAAAACAAGTACTACACAAACAAGCGAAAGAACTGGCTCATAGAACTGTATACCAAACAAAACTTCACTTTCTCAAAAGAAAAGGACAAAACGCTAGGATGGAAAGTGAACAAATTTATTTTATTTTACTTTCCAAGTGCACAAATATTAGGATTTTCGAATATTACTTTTTCCTCTTTCCTTTACTTTCATGGAGCACAAATTCGTCCTAGTTGTTGAATCTCTAAATACCTATTGACATTGACAGCTAATTGAATCTCTTGATGCTGATCACAGCAAGTTCACTGCAGTTCTACCTTGATTTTTTCAGACACTTTTTTTCCCAAATGACATTTCTACCATTTAGTTTGTCTACTACTTTTTAAATTGTTGATGAGAGTTAGTTGATGACAAATAGTCTTGTATTTTTTAAGGGTATCTTCATAACTTTTTTGCATTAAAAATATCCTCCAAAAAGTAACACAGTATTGTTTTCTAAAGTTAGGAAAATATTGTTTTAATTATAGTTCTAAATGTAGGCTTAGTATTAATTTATGGATTTTGGTACATTGCTGAGAATGTAAGACTAAGTATCTGTAACAGGGTTAGTGGATCATAGCTAAAATGCATATGGAATACTGTAAGCACCCAAAACAGCAGAGTTGACACTGGCGTCAAATAGAAATCAGGGAAGTTTTCAACTATGAATTGTGTTATCAATGTGTTTTATTTGTGATAATAATACCATGTTAGAGATGAACCTTCGGTTCAACCATGAGGACTGACAAAAACCAACATTTTCCAAGACTCCAACCGGCCCTCATCTTTATTGTCCTTCAGATAATTTCGGCCACAAAAAGGAAACGTTATTGGGTGTACTACAATGCACACTTATGATATAAAATATTTTATAGTGAAGTTATACTTGATAGCATTTCTTCTTATACCTTAGTTCTATTGAAAATAGTCTAATAAACTAAAGGCATATTTGTAAATATGCCCAACATTTCACTTTATGAGCCGTAAAATGTAATATTTTTGGATAAATTGCGTTCTGTTGATTTTTGGTTCAGTCAATAATCTTTAGGGCATCATTTTCCGCCTAAAATAGAGCCTAAAAGCTGAACCAAACAGGGCCCTAATAATTTGTATTACAAACCTAAATGTTAAACCATACTCAAGTCTGCTATGTTTTAATGTTAAGCATCACAACAAATGGCAAAATATCCCATAAATTGCAAGACAAACACTACAAACACATTGCGACAAAAAAAACTGAGTTCAAATAGCTGTCAAGGGTTCAAAATGCTTTCACATATATAATGGAAAATTACATTCATCAGTCATCTTGGTAAAGAGAAACGAGTTTGCTATCAATGATTACAATACTATCATATAACATAAAAACATTATACATACAATTTTCATATTGTAAATGAAATACCGCAAATGGATCACATATTTTTAGTGGTGCCTTTTATTTCTTCCATAGAAATCTCCTGCAATAAAGAAAGGGAAAGGCATTGTGATGTTAGGCAAAAAACCCATAAATTCTCTTTTTCAGGAAAAATCATGGATACATACGTTCCAAAGCATACATATTTTAATTGAATACTTACTTTTACGTGGAACATGCATTAAATTCCTGTAGGCACCTATAGGAGCCTTTTTCTTAATGATGAATAATCAGAAATAACAACAGAAATGCTACAATCTATTTAAACAACAAAATTGATGGTTTTTCACTTCGATTTTGGTTTATATTCGATTCTATATGAGAAGTTCACAAAAATCAAGGAAACTATCACCATAAATTTTGATTTTAGATGATTATAGATGATTTCAATCTAGGAACATCACACAATGTAAGGAGGTTGTTAATTTCATTGCCTGGTAAATATTCAAAAACAAAGAGCTAGAGCTAGTGGTTCACATTTCACAAAACGTTAATACAAGATGATGGTAGAGGCATTCTATTAGTATCATAGATATGTTAAAACACAATAAATGAACTAGAAGTTGTATGTCATTCATAAGCTACAAGACCTTTATATAAAGGTTGTGTAATGATGACAAATACACTATAAATAATGTGAAACTAAATCCACTTACAACATAACAATATTTAGGATTCATATAAAAATACATTTATTCCTAGGGCCTGTTTATGCATACGGAATTGAACAAAAATGAATTATTAAGAATTCATTTCTTAGTTAGAATTGAATTGAGTGGAATTAAATTTAGTACAAAGGTATTTATGTACTTCGCAAAATTAAATAGAATTTGAAATTTCAATGTTTGTGCACATATCGAAATTGGACAGAATTGAATTTATTTTTTATTTAAAAATAGTAAAAAGTCAATGTATTTCAAAATTTAATTATTTATAGAATAGACTTTTTGAAAGACATGAAGACCACAAGATGTCTTGCAGGGAGAGGGGGCAAAGAAATTCCGTTTAATTCACATGAGAGGAGATTGGAATTGAATTCTAGATGAAAGGTATCACCAACTTATTAATAAATTGATCTATTTGATTGTTACAAGGTTTGACATTACTTATGTAGTTAGACTTTTAAGTCAATTTATACATGAACTAAAGAGGGTGCATTAAAAATAAAAGGTGCATTGGAGGTAAGAGCAATAAAGGTCCTCTCCTACATAAAAGGCAATCCAGGGAAGGGTTTAGTTTATTCCAAACATAAACACAATCACGTAATTGCTTATTTTGATTCAAGTTATGCCGTTGACAAAGATAAGAAGTCTACTTCAAGATATTGTACCTATGTGAGAGGTAATTTGGTTACTTAGAGAAGTACAAAACAAAATATGGTATCCAAGTCTAATGCAAAGACTGAATACCAATTGATGTCTTAAACTACAAGTGAAATGATGTGGTTGAGACCTTTTCTAATAAAAATGGGATTCTCAGTTCCTTTTCCTATTATCATGCATTATAACAATCAGGTTGCTATATATTTCGCAAGCAACCACACATTTCATGAGTGTATCAAACATATTGAAGTTAATTGCTATCTTCTCCATAAGCATGTGGAAAATAGGACCATCATCACTCCATATATGCAATCATCTCAATAACTCGCCGATATCTTCACTAAAGGCCTTGGGACTAGTGTATTCAAAGACTTATGTAACAAGTTGGGATTTTTGACTTGTACTGTCCAACTTGAGGGAGAATATTGAATAATACATTGTAAATGGGTAATCAAATCCTTGATAGATCTATATATGCTTTGCCTAATGGGATACAACAAATTAGTTTTCCCTAATTCGTAGAGAAATAAATGAATACATGATCATTTTTCATCCCTCAAATTTCTCCCATAATTGTGCCAACTTTCCAAGTTCATAAACTACAGCATTCAAACAAGAAACTATAGTAAAATATTTAAATTAATTACCATGTAGGAGAGAGAATGTGTTGGCCCCATTTATGTATGTCTGTGTAACAAAACTTTTAGGGATATATATATATTATATATAGATATAGAGATATATATATAGTCCATGAGGTCTATAAGTGTCTACAGAAATCTGTTGGGCTTATGTATGTGTAGAAACTGTTTAAGTCTCTTATTTTTGCTTAAGTCGTTATTAAGCTTATTGAGCCTAATGAGTTATTAGGATTTTCCCTAATGTGCTTATATAAATACTCTTGTAACATGTAACCTAGAGATAAGATAATGAAGAACCACTAGAGATGCTAGTGGAGTAAACTTCGATTGAACCACGTAAAAATCTTGTTGTCTCTACTTCCTTCTTCCACTTTCTTCCACCAAAATCGATCTTTTAACGCAACTAAATCAATAAAGTCTCTTCTGTAAACATTGGGTAAACCAATTTGAGCATCGGATTTATTTGATGATTTCATTAGGTAAACCAATGAAAGCATCAAGTTAACCGATGAAATGATCGAGTTTATTTGATGCTTACAGAAGGGACTTCTATAAGCACTTACAGACCCTTTTTTGTCATTTACATAACAAAACAATATACATAGACAAAAAGGGGTCTATAGGTGCCAATAGAAAGGACTTTTGTACACAGTGTCTTATGTCAATTAAAAGACTGGGTTACCCACCTAAAAAATTGGGTTACCTACCTAAAAAACTGGGTTACTCAGCTAAAGATTGGGTTACCTAGCTAAAGATCCCATGAACCGGATCTTTTAGCTAGCATAAGATGATGCCTACAGTAGTCCTTTTTGTAGGCACATACAGACCCTATGAACCCCTATATATATATATATATAACAAAGTGCATTTCATGTGGAAAATAGAGGAACATGTTAGTCTTTCTATACCAACATCAGAGAAGGGAGCTAAACACACTAACTTTGCATCAAAATGGACAATTCCTTGGCTGCTCAGAAAATGGAAAATTCCTTGAAATGCAATTGAATGTTGTGTTGTGAATTGATTTTTGATCCCATTGGTGTCATTTGGAAGTATGAATTCTTCTTAACATACATCGTACCCACAACCATAGGATTCTTTTTGAATACATCATGGAGTGTGTGGGTTATTTATAAAAAAATTAATCCAAATTCACTTTTGATACAACATAGACATGTTTGGAGAATAACATAAATTTAATAGGATATTTTCTGGTAGCATGTTACTAAAATAATATATGATAACTATTATGATATTGTTTATGCATGTTTTATTATCATAATGTTTTGAGCAATATTCCTATAGCAGTATATCATGTATGATTTATGTGCCTATTTTATGCCATTTGAATGTTTCATATTAAATAATTCAGTAATTATAATTAAATATATTACTCATTTAATTACATATCTATGCTGAACCGTATCCTAAATTTTAGAAAAACATTAAATCCATAAATTCAAATCATGTTTTATCTGATCCCTGAACTGTATCGGTGCTTCCTAGGTGAATTGGAATGATGGATTTACTCGTAAGTAGATGAAATCATCCTAGAGAAATGATGGACCTTAAACTAATATTTATAAATGCAACAGAGTGCAAAATAAACAATTATATGCATATTTCTAGGAATAAAGAGAGAAATTCAAATTTAAATAGGTATAACGAGAAACCTGCTCAGTGCCTGCAAAATCATTATCTTCCGTAAGGAACAACATACAGTGACACTCTTTCCTGCAATGCAGAATTCCAAATATTAGAAATGTTACAAATGTATATCAGTTTGCCATCATTTCATCAGAAAGACACAGGAACATACAAATGGAAAACACCAATCAAATTGCGTTCATGATTTATAACAACCCAAACTCAGTTTTTAACCAAGTTGTACCACAAATGCAATTATACAACTGCATATTAGCTCATTAGGGAGTAAAGTTAATAATATTCACTTTCATAAAACATAACCTCAGATAGGTTGTCAGGACTCTCAAGGAGATAATTTGATATTCAATGGATATCTTTTCTTGAATTTCAATCATTTTCTTGATTCCAATTTGTTCCAATTTTTTTTACACTAATGGAAAAAATTCACTTCAAGTAAAACAGTGTAATTAAATTACTACAACTTGTGTAATTAAATCCCAAATCTTGATAAAATATCTCAATGTTAGAGCCTATTATCATATGACTTTGTGTTTATGTGTTGCTGGAGGTATAATCAGGTTATTAGGTATCTATTTATATCTAACCCTACATATATATCTTGTAATCTCTCATTAGAGTTAATAACATACAACAAATCATCTTCTTCCCTAGACAGCCACCACCCACCATCATCCATCCACCATCCACCAGCCAACACTGCCACCATCAGTCATGTCACCCAATCTGCCACCATCACCAACCTTTCTCTGGTGTCTCCCCCTCCTAGGTGCACTTCCAAGCCACACCTACTCCCACTGGTGCTGCCAGGCCATCAAGGGCCTTTTACCATCACCAGACATCCAACCAGGTTGGCAATCAGCATTGGTAGGGCTGTTTGACCTATTTTGTGGCTCTTCCAAAGCCATCCTTCATTCCTCCTGCCAAAGGTCAGCTTAGCCGGTGATTTTTGAAGCTATACAGCCCATGAGGGGTTTCACTTCAATCTTTCAATCACTACTGAGGGTAGGTTTATTTACCTTCCTAGTTTCTTGCCTTCAAATTATTCTTGCTTGCCTGTCCTATTGTCTGCAAGGTTCATTTTTGCTTCAAATCAACATGGACAACAAAAATACCTTGGTGAAAAATCTTAGTAGGACTTTGAAAAAGCTGAATGGCAACAACTACCTACTTTAGGCCCATAATTTCAAGAAATTCCTGCTTGTACATTATAAGTTGAAGCATGTGACACAACCTCCACCCAAGACAGAGTGTGATATTGTTAGAATCCACCAACACAATTTGGGATGCAATAAGGATCACTTATAGTCATGAGAAGAGCGTTACCCACTTGTTTGAAGTTTATGACCAGCTCTATACAAATTGTCGAGGAGAGAAATCTGTTTGATAGCATTTTACTACTTTCCGTGCTTTGATCAATAAGCTTGAGATCTATCAATCGTTGACCACCAACATACAGAAGTTGCATCTTTATCAAGATGAGCTGATTGTAGCTTCCTACCTTCACAACCACAACTGTGATCTCTTGTTTCAGATTTGAGGATAGATTCTAAGTCATGACACCATACCTGATCTTCAAACCATCTTTTCTAAGGGGTACTAAGGATCTTTACCAACAAATCTACACCAGTTGTTGATTAGTTTGCTATGGTTCTCGTACATGACTGGGCTTGTGACATAGGCAGATAAGATGGCCACAGATGACAACCATATGAGCATTATGAGAGGACAAATCATAGATCAAACAGGTGTTGAGAGAAGTACAGCAAGCCTAGCTGGGCACAGATGTCCACAAAGATTTAGAATTCTCCAGTTGCTAGCTTGTCCACTGCACCAAATACCACTCCAATCTCAACAGTAATCCAATCTTAAGTAGGGTATATTCAGTTGTTACAGCTTTGAGAATGCCAGAATTCAAGCATTACATCTTATGCTACCACAAATTTGCTAGCTTTTAGGGATAATTCTTGGGCCATAGACACAAGCACATCTTCTCACATGTCAAGTACACAAAACTTCTTCACCCACATATCTAACCTATCTAATATCCATTCCATCGCCATCATCACTGGTTGTACCTGTACCGTATCTAGCAAAGGTGAATAAACTTCTCGCATCACTCTTGACAAAGTCCTTCATGTCTCTCATTTTCTTGTTAATTTTTTGTCTATTGATGTCATTATAGAAAAATTATTTTCAATTAATCTTATGTCTATGGATGTCATTACAGAACAATTATTGTGTTGTGTAACTTTGCTTTTTAAGAATTGTAAATAGAAACAAGGATTAGTTTGAGTCATAAGAAGCCAAGTGTGTATCTCTGAGTTCACAACAAGGTACCTCACGAACTAGCACGTTCTTCTTGGGGAACAAGGTAGGAAAAGTTTTGTTCACACAATCAATGTCCCAACCATCCCTATGGAAACTAGCCAAATAGCTAGCAGGTCATCATTAATCAGATTTCAGTATTTGTTTAAGAGGATGGGAAAACTGTCAAGACCTAGAGTTTTGTTGCCCATTATAGAAAATGGCATGCTTCACCTCCTGCTCAGAAAATTCAGCCTCAAGGATCTGAGCCTGCACCCTTGAAATCTCTTGAAGCCCAAATCATCTAACTCCAGAAATATCTGATAGTTCCTTTAAATGTGGGACATAATGCACCATTCTCGTTGTTTTCCTTACCCCAAAGCTGAGAACCCCCAATCAAGATTGATTTAAGGTGATTGAGTTGCCGCCTAATAGAAGCAATCTTGCAAAAGAACTTTGAATTTTTGTCACCGGCCCTCAACAATAGAGCTTTTAAGCACTCTTGTTTTAATTGAGCCTGCATATTCCCATCCAGTCCACAAAGACCACCAGCATCAGCCCTCTTTTTTGTCCAATTTCATATTCAACATCACACAGCTTAGCCATCATCACACCAATATTGTTGATATCTTAAGTTTTCCATTGTTTTAGATGGAATTTAAGGCATTTGAGCTTGACATACAAGCATCTAGTGAGACCCAGTCTTTGGAAAACATGAATCTGAAATTGTCTGAATAGACTGAACTTTTTAATGTATATATATTATTTATGAATTTTTTAAGATAATAAACAAACTTGAGCAACAATACACCTGAAACACTATACATCTATATATGGTTAACTATAGGTTGATACAACATGCATGCATCAAAAGGTTTAACTAATAGGTTGATAGATACAAAAAAATTAACAAATTGCATGGGATTGGAAGGTGCTATATTAGTTGGGGATTGACATGCTACTCCATCTTCTTATCTCATGTTTGCATGGCTTCAATGCTTGTCTATGTCTGTGTATGCCTGTATGAGACATCTTGTTATATTTGTTTCTACTTGTACCTAGTGTGTCTCTTTGGAGACATCTGATAAAATTGGTACCTAGTCTGTTTATATAGTAATATAGGTGATGTAGATGTAGTCTATTTTGTCTTTTGAATGGTTCTGTTGTAAATTGACTGGAATACAAATATTACATATTGGTCAAAAAAGGTAGGTTTTGTAGCAAGATTATTTACCTTTCACGCATAGGAACACATGGACAATTCCAGAAACCTTGCTCTGCTTCAGCAGGTTTGTCATCATAATGCCTGAAACAGAAAAAGATGTCAGGCAACTATTCTCACATAAGTAGCATACTAAAGTTTTCATTTAGGGAGAAGGATGCATAGAACAATGCTAAAACTACAGTAAGCTGTAAGCAATAAGCAGTGCATTACCGACAGGGGCATAATGGTGCTCCAAGTGAATCTTTATGATCCGCAAGACCCTGGTAGGTTGTTATTGAACATGAATTAGTTTCTCAATGCATGTTCTATTTAAACATAAGATAATTTGGAAGCAGTCCGCAATATTCATTTTGTAAAGGACCATGAAATCCTGTGATTCAGTTATAAAATGGAATGAACGTTCGATTTTAATTTCAACTAGCAGTGTATCTGATTTATTGTTCTTTAAGAAGCTATCATTTACAATTTACACATAATGGAAATTTCTAAAGAAAAAGATCTTGCAACATAGGTTGTTTATTAGCTACCACTCAAAAAAGGGTGCCTACAGAAAAGAAATAGCCAAGAAAAACAAAGATTTCTAGTGCAACCACTGTATTGAAACTATAATAACCGCAGCAAACTTTCACCGATCAATTTTGAAATCTCCAAGATTCTAATGTTAGTTTCTACTAACCTAAAGCAATGACTTTTCAAGTTGATTTCTTAATGGTACAGTGTATGGGGTTGTGGGCTACTACTCTTGCCTGGGGTTTACACTTCGGCACCAAAGGTCACTGCCTAAGGTTTCTTGTTATCAACAAAAATTTATACTAAGTATTGCATGCATTTGCTTCCTTCATAAACTACTTGTAAACACGGTAGTTAGTACAAGCCACTTATGCTGCTTAAAATGAAGGTTTCGTAAAAAACAAAAATCAGGAAGCATCAGCATCACTTCAAACAAGTGAAAATATAATTACTAAAAAATATACTAAAAACCCCAAGAAAATTTAAATTTATGACATGCTGAATTTAGGCTTTGTTTGGGTCTCATATTATAGGAGGGAAGATTATGGATATGTGCGTAAAATAGATTTAATTATGATAATTTGAAATAGACACCTTTGATGTGACAAATTTTGTGAAAAATAAGTAGGATTGTACACTTTTTCTGTGAGAGAACGTCCATAATCTCAAATACTCAATAATCAGATTTTTAATTTATTATGAGATTGCAGCAAAAATTATGAGCTTTTATTCTTATTAATTTATTTGAGTATAAATTGTATAATCACATTTGGACAAAACAATACCTTAAAATCATAATAATGATGACAGTCTCATAAAATGTAAAAAATCTTGATCATGCATAATCTAAATGTCTTATAATATAAACCAAACATGGCCAAAGAAGTTCAGTACAGCAAGTGTAATTTTTGGCAAGAAAAACGCTTGACCAATAGTTTAAAGCATATAATATGCATAGTAACCCATGATGAGTGTTCTTTTACATGTGGTTTCATCCTGCAACGCATTCCATTTTACATTTTTCAATGGACAAAGGAGATATTACTAATTTGGCATTGAATCAATGCATACATGAAAGCTATAATCATGGAATCACATAACGGTCAATATCAATCATATCTCACCAATTAGGGTATGAAATCCAAGTTGTTGACATCAAAACAACTGGTAAAATTGTTTTACCTGTTTTCATGCAAAATTTTCAAGTGAACCCAATTCAGTGAATCAGTTACTGGCTTCGTTTGTCAAGGTGTTTTTGTGAGATAAGTTGAATTTCACGATTTACAATAAAATACATGATTTACAATAAATAGATAATGATATTGGTTTGATTTTATAAATGGTAAAAAACATAAAAGTTGTTTGATAAATATACTGTAGAATACTGTAATACATAGTGAAAAACGTGATTGTATAGTATCAAAACACAGAAACAAACACAGCCACTAAAGTATAGTTTTGGGTTTGCCAATGTGGATTAGAAATCCCAATCATTAGCAAGATAACACTAGGTAAATTGATTTTACCTGTTATTCTGTGAAATTTCACAACAAATTGTCAATGCAGTGCATTTTTTGAACCAGCAAAAAGTATTGACTAAAACATAATTATTTTGGTCAGAGAAACATTTTGTCTAGGTAGATCTTCAATATTCTTCTTCCTTCTTTCCAGGCCCCTACACTTTCTTTCACCTCCTAGGTCTTATCCAATCCACTCTTTCAAGATCCCCAAATCTCTAGAAATCATCAACAGCAAAATCATTATGATCAAGATTATGGAACACAACAACCATTAACACATGAAACATTTCCATACCACTACGATGGAAAATTACAATGATACAACATGATATGATTGCAATCTTAGAGCTGACTAACAGTCATAACAGAGGTTTCTTATAATGTTTTAATGCTTCAAGTGTTTATGACCTGTATAGCAGTAGTTCTTATGCAACATCAAACTATTACACTGATAGTGTATTGTCAAAAACGGAATCTTCATATATTTTCCACCAAGTTAAGGCAGTCAACAATAAAATGATTGGGATTTGAACTTCATTGTCAGTGGATAAACCACTTGAACATGAAGCTTCCTATAAGCCTTCTAATCAACCTCCTATCATCCTCAACAACCTCTAAAGATTTTTGTTGATTACCTTGGTTTCCCAACATCACCCAGTGGGTCTCATTGTTTGATTCCCATGAAATTAATATCATAAAGGCATCAACATGTATAAAACATATCATACACACTTGACATATCAAGATTGTGTTCTGAAGAAAATTAATGATTAATTAGAAAGGATTAGAGAATGCATGGCCTCAGAACAACAAAAAAATTATGAACAAGGTATTGCACATGGTAGTGATATGCAATAAGGTCAATATTATTTTTCCTTATTGTTAGAACATTATCGGTTTATTTTAAATAAATTATTGTACTCAAACATATTAGTTTATTGTGTTTTAATGTAAAAAATATCTAAAAAATAAATTTAATTGCTTCCAAAAACCAAGATAACTTGAGTGGCTGAGTTACTTGAGCATGTAAGGGTGCTTAAAACCTTCCTTACATGTATTTGGAGTGCTTACCCATGTTTATGATTCACCTGCATGATAACTTATCTGCTTAATGGTTTAGGACACATCACTCACACTTCATTTGCACTCCATATAGGTTTTTCATAGTTTATTCTTATAATTAGACTGCATGGTAACTTCATCTCATCTTCCTTTTCCTCAAAGTGCACTTGCACATAAGGGGGGAAGGTGATGATTCACCACCTTTATATGCCTATGTGTCACAAAACATCAATAGTTTCGATACATGCATTTATTTATCCATGATGGCCTTCTAATGTGGTATAAGAAGTGTCTTTTGATGGTTCATAGGTATAAACATGGAGTAAATAAACAAAGCAAACCTATGAAAGATTATGGCTAAAATTATCATAAGAGAAATATGAAAAATTGGAAGTGTGATGCAATAATGTATACTCTTTTATAGTGCAATAGGAAGGTCAAAACTAGGTATAAACATACAGTAAATAAACAAAGCAAACCTATGAAAGATATGGCTAAAATTATCATAAGAAACAAAAGGAAAAATAGGAAGTGTGATGCAATAATGTATACTCTTTTATTGTGCAATGGGAAGGTCAAAACTAGAAGTAGATTGATATGTATCAATGAAAAAGGGAGATTCTACCAAAGGAGACAATTATGGTTGGCAATGTCAATAATAGACTAGCAACATACATGACAACTCCCAACTTACACTTGATTTGACTCAAAAAAGGTAACATCCACTGACAGAAAATATCTCATTGATGATGAAAACAATGATATACCCATTATGTTAGTACCACAAGATGAAATACTTGAAAGTTGGAACAACAATTACAAGTCCTCAAGTTGTCTTGTTGCACACCAGTAAGTACACACCATATCAATGCTCACAAGTCACAACCCAAACCATGCTCATAATACATGAACGTAATTAGCAAACATAGCAAGCTACACTACTAATCACATAGGAGAAGACTTGTGGAGCCTCCCCTTACTTAAATAGGGTGTTGATCATTTACCAACAATTGTAGGGTTAAAGAATGGGACTGAGAGATGACAAAAGTATGAGACAAGAGGGCAGGAAGAGAGAAAGAGCTACGATAGCAAAGTAATGAATGAAAAGGCATTCTCAAGGTGACAAGCCCAAGTAAGAGGCAAAAAGTGGTCATAGCCTGATTAAACTAAGATGAATTATAAAAAAATAAATACATGCATAATTTAACAATAATGATCAATTCATTCAACTACATGATAATGTAACCAAATGCTCTAAAAACCAAAATGAACAGAGAGATACAATATTGATGACATTATATATCTTCTAGTCATATTATATAATATTGAGTATTTAAGAATTTCTAACAAATAAACAATATTTTAGCAATATATATAGTTTCTTTTTCATGTGTATGCATAGAAAATGTGAAGAGAGACAAAAAAGGATAATTTTTATGTACCTGGGAATAAGAAAACATAAACTCTAAACATTGAAAAAAGAAGAAGAACGTGAAGACAAAAAGGAGAAGAAAAAAGATTCAATAAATAAGCACCAAGAAAAAGAGAAGAAGATGGTATAAAACATATAGGGAAAATAAAACACCAAAAGATAAAAGTAAAACCATTAAAAAGTATCACGTTTCAAAAGTCACTCAAGGTGATTAAGGAGATAAGGTGATGAATGCATTTTAAGGCAACCTAATGTGTCAAATCCAACCACCTATAGACTTGTCAAGACAACCCCCCTCACCTAGTCTATTCCTGAAGCAACAAGGCAGCTTACCTTAATATGTGAGAAGTGGAGAGTGCTCCAACATAGGGGTAGTTGATGGCAGGGAAAAAAGGACAGTTCCTTACCAGCAGCAACTGTAAGGTGCAGCTAGAGTTTTGGTGTGTTAGGTTGGCCACAAGTTTGTAAGGCGGTGGCTATACTTTTCTAAGCACTAGTAGCATGTGTGAGCAATAAAATAATAGAGGATTATGATTTATTGGTCACTGATAATATTTTTATATAGACGAGTTACATGAAGAGGGTTAATATTCTAGCACAAACAAAAAAGGAAGAATTACATACTTTAACAAAAGCAAAAATGGCTTTCAATATTCAAAACCTAGTACATAAAGAAAGCAGACAAAAATATAAAGAAAAAATCCATAAGGTTGTAAGCAATATAAACAATAAAATACATTGAACCGGCATTTACTGAAGAAATGCATTTGGGTCCAATGAAAGCAATGAATATATGCCTTGCATTAAGGGCCTTATATTCCTTTATGCACACTGTCAATTATACCTTGATAACCACAGACGTAACACTTTTGTCAACACAAAAATATGTTCCTGAGCGGCGAGCATACTGCTCTGAAAATTTTCTCATCACATTCACTGATTTGTCTGAAGGCTCCACTGAAAAATTGCAAATATTGAAGTCATTCTTTTAAGTCCATACCATCATTGAATGAAGAATACAACATTGAATATGAAAATTAACATTTATAAAAAGAATTTGACATGTCAATCAATTTAAAAAGAACAGAAACGCTAGACATCAAAACAGATTCTCTACAGTTAAATTTAATAGCTATTCCAGATATAGTAAATGCAAAAACAAGGATTCCATTGTAAATTAATGGTAAAGTGCCATGTTATGTCCCGAACCATCACTAGAAAGCAGTGTAGTTTAACAAAGCTTCTCCTTTGTACTTTTCACAAAGAAAGAGGTTAAACTTGGAAATGTTTTTCTTTTGCGAGAGGAACTTGGAGATGATTTCATATAAAGTTGACCTCTTAACTGCAATTAAAGGCCAATTCTATGAAATAATACTAATAATGATTGGGAATTGATATCCCCATGCAGCAGCATGAAGGTACCAAGGTATGGATGATAACTTCATACAACGAATACTCTATATCCTGACATCTTTATTTACAGGTAGATGTTGGGAAATCTGGATACTTCTCTCAGCTGAATAAGAAGAAATATATAAAATGGTCAGCCGATCTATCCTTTGTGTTTCAAAAAGGAAATCTCTTAAAATCAATTCACAGCATGATAGAAGGATGTAATCAGGAAGGTAGTACAAACTAACCATTCATTTATCTCTAGCAACTAACGAAATTCTTGCAATGGAATCAAGTATCAACACAACCACTGTACATTATTTTGATGATGGCATAAGTTGTAAACAACACTTGGAACTGTTGTTATCGATATGAATTGCTGATGACAAGATGATGGGAAACAAAAATATATTTTGTTTGGCATTTTTTAAGACTCCCCCCTCTAGCTTTTCGAGGACAGCATTTTTAGTTCAAAAAATGCAAGAAAACCAGCATTTTGAAAAAGTTCAACATCTTTTATGACGTTTGATTGAACTTTTCTGACAAAAAAAACGTGTTTTCAACCTTCGGCTTGGGAGAAGAAGAAAAAAAATCCACACACACACACACAACCAAAGGCCACCTAAGTCTCATCCTAAGCAACAGGCACTGCATGTAAAGCAAGCACTACGCCACAAATTGAACTATTTTATAAAAGTTGAAGACAAAAAGGGTTCCTCTGACGGCTTACCTCCAGTTACTCATCCGTGGCAAAAAAAAGGTTCCAAATTACTGCTTACACTTTACATAAACAAGAAAGAATTCGAAGGAGACAGATAAACCTATTTACAAAAGCCAATTGACAAGCCTAAAGAACACAATAACCAATTGAACATTCTTCGCATACAAAGGGAAAACATCAGAGGGAATCAACGGAAAGAAATGAAAAGAGAGGGAATGGTTGGATAGATTAAACGCGTTAACGAAGGAATCAAAAACTCACGCATAGCTCGGACAACATGGTGACGGGTGCGGACGGTAGGTGATGCCCTGGCGGTTCTTCGGAGCGCGGTGCTGCTGGCCACGCCCACGCCCACGCCCACTCCCGTCAAGGAGGATGCTCCCGTGCTCATGGCGAAGAACAACCAGCTGAAGTTCTGCAATTCGATGGATCCAAACTTCCAAAGGCGAAACCGCGAATCCTCCCGTCACTCCCCAATCGACGATGACTGCTTTCAGAACCTCCGATGCTGCCTTCGCATGTACAAATTTACGCTTATTCTTGAAAATTCGGAAAATTTGAAAAAGTTTTAAATTTTTTTATCTATTAAATAAATAAAAAATTTACAATTAATAAAACATTTATTGTACCTTAATTTTCTATATCTTGTTCAACGATCATTATTAAACTTGTACTTAGTAAAAATGTATAAATTTACAATTAGTAAAAATTTACAGCTATATATATTTAAAATATTAAAATATAAAATATTTATAAATTTTTTTAAATTAATTTTTAAAAATTTTCACATTATACATAAACAATCCTAAATAATTTTTATTTCCTAATTATTTTTTTTCTTTTAATTTTCCTTTTCTTAAATTTCTATCATGTACTCACCCTTATATTAGAGAATTAAGCTTAAAGTTATTTTTGTAAAATTAAAATTATATAATAATTATTAAAATTTATATAATAATAATAACAACACTTATAAGTTGTCAGTAACATCCACATTTTTACCATTATAATATTTGAAGAAAATGTTATATATTACAATGAATTAATATTCATACATTAATTTAAAGTTTATCTGAACATTACATTTTGAAACAGATAGATATTTTTTATGAACATTTATTTTAAATAAAATCGTCAGTATTTATAAATTTTAAGTTAATATATAATATCTACAATATTAAACTCATATATAATATCTACATTTGTTTTCAGTAACATCTACAATATTTTTAACCATTATATTATATTATATTTTATGAGCCACTCGTTTGGGCGAGAAGATAACGAGAGAAGCCGGACTGCGGTACGGGCTGTGTCCACCGTACGTTACTCGGAAAATCCCGTAAAAAATTCGAAAAAACGATTTTAAAAAAACTTATGACAAAACTAAAATCATAAAATTTTTGTTTTACTTCTTTATATCCTCGTAAACCTTAAATCTATCTTTAGAAGGAGTTTGTGCGAAAGTCTGGAAAATTTTCTTGATTTTTAAACATATGTTTCAGAAATTTTTTTTTTAAAATTGGTAATATAAAAAAATTATTTTCCTCGTTTACTATTACAACTGCTGTAAAATTTTATGCTTATAACTGTCAAAGCCACTTATCTATATTTACCTTCCTCTATTTTTGTCACTTATTCACTTTTACCGTTCATTTATTACAACCAACTGTTTATCGCAAAAGTTCATCCATTTGAACTACTCTTTGTAAAGTAAAAAATCACAATCATTATTGCACTATTTTAAAGTTTTTTTTAAATTTTTTTAATATTATATTCTTACTTTAAAATATTTATTCTTTACTTCATTTTGATATATGTGATGTTGTAAGGTATTTTTATATTTTTTAAATTTAGTATTTAAAATAAGTTTTATAATAAATAAATATTTTTTAAATATAAAATCATAAAAGCTGAAGTTTATAAGTATTTTTACACATTTTTAGACAGACTTTCTAAATATTTTTAAAATCATTTATGATAAAAAAGATAAATTTTTTTTATAAAAATTAATATTTTAATTATATTATTATGAGAACGAATTTTCTAATAATATTACTAAAATACTGTAGTATCACTTTTAAATGATTTAAATTAAATTTAATTAACTATACGAATTAAATCATGTAGTTACAATTAACTTAATAAAATAAAATACCGTTCATCAGAAAAATCGCAAAATTTTCGTACAGTTAAACCGTAACTATACGATTATTTTAAATATTACTCTTTCAGGTATTATATTACTCAACGACGATACTCGTCGTTTCTGAAAAAGTAGAAATCTCGATCATATGCTGTGAGATTGAGGAGGGCACTTCGTGGCGCGAGATACCAGACAGATGCCGGAGTCGGTGGCTCGGTTGGTTGGCGGCGGTACCTAAGCACATGTACGAGACGTGGTCCGTAGACGAAGCGAAGGTACATGGCACCCAAGAGGAAGAAGACGACTGCTAAGCAGCAGGAGACGGAGGAGGAGGACGGGATGTTCCGCGGAATGTGCTTCTACTTGGTTCGTCTCGGCGTGCAGCCCCGTAGGCTTCAGGTGCTTATTGCCGCGTTCCTCTCGATTTTTTTCCTTCACTAAAAATGCCTCGAAAAAGTGCATGTTATGGGTCGCTTGATACTGACTGAGCTCTCTTTCTGATCGAGTGGACTAAACCAAAACATGTGTCTCAATCACTTTCTAGACTTCGTTGAAGACATTTGTTTGCTAATATGTTAGTTTAAGGGGATCTTTTTTGGCATTTTGGTATTCTACCACTTTTTTGGTAGCTAGAGTTAGCAAATGCCAAAGCATGTGTGGAAAAGACAAATTTCTCACACTTATATTCAATATATCATGAAGTTAATATCTATTGGATTGGAAGTTTGGAACAAAGCAGGCCAAAATCAGTACAAACATATAGGATAACAGACAACAAAAATCTTTGCCATAATTCCACTACATGGGGTACATTACATCAGTTCTTTTCTTTTATATATTTCTCTCTATAGTCAAATTTTTGGTTAGATAACCTAAATTTAAATCTCTATCATAATTTTGGACTATAGGTTTACGTCTTTTTTTATTTCTTTTAGTTTCTTTTATATTAATTAATTTTCTCTCCTAACTGGTGCATTCATTGGCCTTCTAATAATATGACCAAACCACTTGTAATGATATGGAGCTTTGGTGAATTATTTAACTAATTTATTTTTACTTTTATGGGTTAGGGATGCTAATGCATTACCAATTTCTCTTTTGGTATGGTGAATGCTGTTGAGATGCGTGACGGGTTGAGGCGCATCATGCGATCAGAGGTGTGGTTGCGATTTTCCTAACAACTGGTATCAGAACTTCCGAGTCGAGAATGGAGTGTCGTTGGAGAACACTAAATTAGTACGTAGTCTCAAGTGGAGAAGTCGGTGTCTGTGCAGGGCAGGTCGATATCCGGCTAGATAGAACGGAGTTCGAAGCAATTTAGAGCAGTTGATGTCTTATAGGGAGGGCAGCAACTGGTTGTACAGACCGGCAGCTGGATAGATCCACACGGATTCTGGAAGAAGCTCGTGATGGCAAAGGAGCGGAAGCTCAACATCGACAAGTTCGACGGTAAAGATTTCGATTTCTGGAGGATGCAGATGAAAGATAGTCTACACCAGAGAGATTTTTACTAGTCGTTGACGAGAAGAAAGTTGGAGAAGATGGAACAGGAACAGTGAGAGTTTTTAGATTAAAAAGCTTTGAGATTGATTTGGTTGTCGTTAGCAAAGATATGTTCAATATTACCAAGGAAACGACAACAGCGGAAGCCCATTTCTACACTACAGCCTTAACACTTCGCATCCGAATACTTGGTACGTAGCTATCGGCATGTGACTCGGATTCCTCCTACTCTCTAGTGGAAGATCGTCTTCACACTGTAGCCTCAACAAATGCTACCCAAGTGGGCTCTGTCCAAAGCATCGGTATACCAAAATTTGGGTCTAGTATAGCCCTGCTCTAGATTGGCATACCGTTGGGAAGCTTGGAATGTTGAAAATTTCTCTAGTAGCTTCATGGGTCTTTGAACATATTTGTTGGCATGTTGTGTGGGTGGTTAGTATAACAAAAAATGGTCTAGTAGTTTCCTAAGCCTCTAGACATATTTTTGGTATACTGGTGGATGGATTGGTATATTGAAAGTAGGTTCTAGTAGCAAGGGTTGGGTTGATTGGCATATTATTTTTGTGAATGGTATTTCATTCTGCCCTCTAGTAGTATTGGATGTATAGGTTTGGCAAACAATTTGGGGAAAATAGTATATTGAAGTTTGTCCTATGCTTTAATTATTTTTGATTGATTTGTAAAAGAAATTAAAGTTTGATCGAGGCTAATTGAGATAAATCAGAAGAAGAGGAGAGAAGGGAGAATAATTGAGATAAATCAGAAGAAGAGGACTGGGCTTCTGCTTGTGCATGGAAAAGTGGGGTCAACTGGTGATCTTTGTTCATGGAGGGATGCTTGCTTGTTGGAAAAAGGAGGGAAATCATGAGAGGAAAGATAAGGAAGTTCATTCTAAGGCTGTAAGAAGAGGAGAGAGCTTGTGCAAAGGTAGAACCTGAAAAGGGAAATTGAGGTTTTAGCATTGGAGGTGTTGGGTTCACCTCACTTCTAGGAAAGTATCTTCTTAGCTTCTTCTGAAATTGCTTATTTGCCTATTTATGTGTGATTATATGAGTTTATTTTGTGTATATTAAGAAAGAGAGTTGCTTTACTAGAAATTATGCATGCCAAGGTATATTCCATCATGTTGCATGATCTTGGCAAGCTTGTGGAAATGGGAAAGTTAATTGCATATTTTGCATTCTTATATTATGTATTTGTATGTTGATGATTATGACATTTATTCATTTACTTGTGCATATGAGGTTGAAATTGTTATAATTGAGGTGAAATACTCGCAAATCATCCCATCGTCATTTGATTCTTGAAGAATATATTATGATATTGAATGTATGATTGAATAATTTTGGCAAGGCCATGCTTTGGGTTTAGCTATGGGGGTGAAATTGTAGTAATATGCATAATTGTAATGATTAGTTGACTTAATGATCCTCATCACAAGGCTAAATTTGATTTTGGGTCATGTAATGAGGCTAAGTTTGATTCTGGGCTTGTGTTGCAAGGTTTGTATGCAAATATAGCCTGTAGTTGTTGTCACTGTGCATTTATGGCTTAGTGGCATGGTGATTTATGTTTTGTTATGATCATGGCTTTAAAAATTGGGACTGATTGCCAAAATTTCAGCGATCTATCTTGCTTTTCCTTTTCATTGATACTAATATACCTAGTATTTTCAATAATATGATGAATGATCTGTCATTGAGGATCAACAATGGATTGATAGATCATTTGATCGAGGCTGTTTTCTCACTTCACAAAGGGTGGATCAGTCGATTTGATGAAAGGATTAGTCAATTTGGCCTTAAGCTTTTCGACTGTTTGAGGTTTGACGAAGTGAAAGACGCTTTGATTGAACATTGCTGTGGTGCTGCTGATGTTGTAAAGCTTCACTAAATCCTTCTTGTTGATTGTTAATGCCTTTGTTGGCTCTGGAAGACTCCATTGAAACCATGAAGTTGTCACCTGAAAATGCTGAACCCATTACAGTTTTTAGTAAATCATTGATCATTGAGGGAAACTGTCGAGGAAGAAGAAAGGAGTCATGCTTGCAATGCATGAGAGGAAGGGGAAAAAAAGAAAAAGAAGAAAAGAAGAAAAAAAGAGAAAAAAGAAAAATATAAAAATTATTTTAAAATAAAAATGTTTTTAAATTTTTTTAAAAATTTATGTTTGCTAATAAATAACATTGTTCATTTATATTATCACAATTTTTATGTTAATTTTTTTTAAATTAATTCATCCGAGAATTTTTAAAATATATTGATTACATTGTAAAAGTAAAAATTTATAATTTACTCTAAAATATTATAATTAAATAATTTTTTATTGTTAAAATTATTAAAAACGAAAAAAAGTTATGGTTAAAAAATTATCAAATCAATTGTCATTATGAGTCTCTTTTACTTATTTGTAAATTGTTTAAGACTTTTCTTATACATGTGACTATTATATTTCTAT
The DNA here is from genome assembly GCA_024699675.1 of Amphibolis antarctica. Lineage (NCBI taxonomy): Eukaryota > Viridiplantae > Streptophyta > Magnoliopsida > Alismatales > Cymodoceaceae > Amphibolis > Amphibolis antarctica. Next base: position 25,538 of record JAMKPZ010002047.1, read on the forward strand.
CTAATTGATATTTTATGCTTGATAATTGCCTAAAAATTTATTTGGGTGTTTTTATATGATTATTGTAACTTATTACATGTTATCCTTAAGTTTCAAGTTAAAATTTTGTATTTTATGATCATTTTCACAAAAATATTGTGTTTCTACTGATATGATTTTCAATTTTTAATCTTTGATACATTTTCTTTTTTCTGAGGATCAATCCTTGATGTAATACCAATATTTGAAGCTATCGTTATGATTTCTATGCATTTTTCTTTTAGTCATGTATTGTGAGATGTTAATTTTATTGCATGACACTTCTCTTCATGTATCTTTTTGCTTTATTGAACAACGCAGAAATATTTATTGAGCAGTGACTTTTGTTTGTTTTTGTGGTTGTTTTAGATCTCGATGTGTGATTGGGTTGGGTGCAAGTAAGGAGAGGATGTTGTGGTATTTTTGCTTCCAAGTGGTGATTGTGGATGGATTCTCCCTTTTGATTAGAAGTTGTAATGTTGAGATTTTGGATGTATGTTGTAAATATTGGGATGATGTTTAAAATTGTGACTTTTTTGGTTGAGCTGAAGTTTAGCTATTTAGTTATTTTTGTTAAACCTGTTATAGATACTTTACCTTTGCAGTATTAGGAGTAAAATTTTTACTCTTTTTATATGTGAATTCTTTTCTAATATTAAGGTGATTGTACCCTTTCTATTATTTTAGGGCATGACACCACCTCTCTTATTTTATTTTCAATTGGTGTAACTCTTACTCTAATCATTCATCTTTTATGCATATGAAGCATAAAAGATACCTTATGGTATTCCTAATAAAATCATTATTTTGTTTGTTGTATATGAAGCACATACATATACATGACAAGAAAGAAGGATTATTTATTTATTTATTTTATTTTTTTGAATCAGGAGGCAAACGTTTATACACATATACATGTATTATAACAAACATTGTAGTAGTGCTTCATATTTTTTTTTTGTTCAGAAGTTGTTCTAGAAGTTCTTATTGTCTTGCATTCTTTGATTGCGATATCATTTGCAGTGATAAATTGAAAAAAGTTTGGCACGTTATTAGTTGCCATCATTTTTATATGTAATTATCAGGTAGTAATAGATTTTTAGTATTTGAATAAAGAGAAAACTAACTTACATAAAAAATCATCAACCACTTGTTACTACAGGTAAGAAAATCTGAAATTTTTTTTTTCCAGATTTTCAAGCTGTTTATGCATTAGGAAAGTTAGAAATTTTTTTCCTTGTTTATTGTTATATAAAAGCCAGATTGGAAATTTTTTTTGCACCCTCGATGGTTTGAAAAAAATTTCCACCCAAGTGCTGAAAATCCTCTCCACGTGGAACACCCTAACCTCTGACCCCCAACCTTTGACCCCTGAGCATAGGCAAAAACCTTATTTGTGGACAGGTGCCCTCTGTTGAAAATCCTCTTAGAGCATGGGTGTCTACCAATCATCTTGAATTAGAGTACACCACAATTCATGTTGAGAAGATGGCAGTTGTGGTAGTTTCTTCTGTACTCATGTTGAGAAGATGGCAGTTGCAGAGAAAGGGAGACAAATATGGTAGTTGTGCCCTCACTAGTTTACTTCCAACAACAACTGATCTTTCACCGCTAATGGCTGGATGCAATGAGCCAACATTGTCGTTAGCTTGTAGAGTAATGCCAGTAAATTTGTTTCCTTCCCTCCTAAAAGCTCATGGAGTTTGTTGCTTTGCTGTGCCTGAAGGTGGTGCAGGCAAACAACAGCAGGAGTAGCTGAATTGGGGTCGATTCTGCCTTTGAAGAAGGGTGTAGTGTGTAATAATTTCCAAGAAGACAAATTTCTACTATGAATACCTTTTTTTTTATAATAGATGAACTCATTGAATAGATAGAAAACATGAAAAGGATGTGTTTGTCTGGTCTGTCTTTTCGTTTCTGATGTGGGTTTTTCTGATTTGTTCATTCACTTTTTGATGTGGGTTTTACTTGGTTTGAATAGAAAGAAACTTTTAACCATTGACATTCTCAATTAAGGACGATAATCAAATAAACATTTGGAGTTAATACATTTTAATTTTATATGTTATATGTTATAATTTATTGTTGTGGATTGTTATTATATAATTTATCTTTAATGTGTAAATTAACAACAATATCAATATTTGAATGTTGCAATTTGCAATTGTAAATTTTCATAATTTTTATTACATGCATAAACACTCAAATCATAACAATTTTCTTCATTTTCCATCCACTACACAAACACTCAAATTTTATTTTCTGGGATGTGCACAAATGGCTGGAAATGTTTTCCAGAAAATTATTTTATGGATTTTTCTTGAAAAATATTTTTCAGATTTGTCAAATTTTTTTAGAAATCATTTTTTGGGTGCACAAACGGGTCCTATAAATCTAAAAGGTCATAATTGATTATGTGCTTCCTAGAAAATAAAACTTTTTGAGGTTAGGTTGAATTCCTTTCTCATTATTGCAAAAAAGTAAGAAGAAGAGAGGAAAAATGTGATTATTTCACTAATGAGGGATTTGGTACATATGTATAGTTGATTAAGGAAACTTAGAATATATATATTGATGTTACCAAACATCCATAACTACAACACAAACAATTTGGTTTAGTTCATTCTTGTTGCCATTTGTGTATATTAAACTCGTACTGAATCTCAAGGTGAAGAATTACCATAAAAGATTTATCATTGTTAAACACAAATCATAATTAAAAGGAAGCATTGAAATCCAATACTTTACATAGTCCAAATCAATAAACATCACTATCACCATCAACTCCAAAACAAGATTTGTGAAAAATTTCTCGTTATTTACCATTACACAAACAATTTGTTTTAGTTTATCCCATTACAACTGAAGAATATTAAAGTGATGCTGTATCCCAAGTGAACAATCTACAAGAAAAGATTTATTAAGAGGTAGGGTCAAAATCCAAAACTTTACATAGTATGATGTGCCATGGTTTAGTGTTTTTCCCTCAGGATACACTTGGCATTTTGAAGTATTATTAAGGGTAAAATTGAGAGAAAAGGAAAAAAATGTCCCTTTTTATTGTAGTAAAAATAGTATACGTTGCATTTTCTTAACTTATATATAATTCTCAATCAATTTGATGCACTTTCTCATTGTACTGCTGGTAAAAGTAAATTTTACTCCTGTGTTTGATCCATCAATTTTTGTGCTGGTCTGGTCTAGATATGGGAACAGAAACTTTTGCAAATGGGAGCAGTGATTGAGGATGATCTTTCTGATGGAGTCACCCACATTCTTGCAATTGATTCCAATCATCTCCTTAAAGTTCTCACGCCTAAGCAGTTGAAAGGCTTTAAGGGAGTGAGTTCTCTGTTTCTTATCATGATTTGGTCATTCCTATTCAGATAAACTTTCACATTCTTAATATAACTTTTTCTGTTTATAGTTTTTTACAGATCTGGTTTTAATTCCCAAGTTTATATATTGCTAATTGGGGCTGAGGGCAGGTGGGCGGGGGGCCGGGGGTGGCAATGGTCAACATCGTGTAGTTGACTGGCACGAACAATATTTTTTGTACCAACGGACTATGTTTGGGCTGGCTCGTTGGCATTATCAGGCCGTGCCACAATTGACATGTCTAATTATACCATGAAATTTATATTATATTTTTTAGGTGGTATTTGTCCACTTGTCATGTATGGTTGAACTTGATATTGAAATTGTTGATTTTTGAGGTTTGAGATGTAATGCTCTATCTTCTCCTCACTCTTTAGGAACTAGTTCATGATGTTGTGGTGTGTTGGTACCTTTACACCTTGACCTTCCTTTGCAATTGTCAATCCTGAATTGCATGTAAGGTCCCTTAGTTGCATTTGCACGGATGACATTGTAGAACATGAACTTCACCACTGCCAACTTTTTTTTTATATTTGTCTACATTCTTCTAAGTGTCTTCTAGTTTGCCTTGCCCTTCATGCCCATAGTCACATCAAGATTGTTGCACCTTTGACCATACATTCTAAATGTCCTTGCAATTAATTTTCTTTTTCTTTTTGAGGAATGTGCCCTTGCAATTTTTCTTAAATTACTACGTTTCCAACTGTTGTCTCTTCCACCCACTTCAATTTGGAGGGTAGGTTATTGCATTGGAATGACTTTCAAGTGTCTATGACTTGCTCCTATGTGCTGTCTTCGTCTAAATAATATCTCCTTGAATTTGTCGTCTCTTTTAGCTTTCTTGTTCTACTTTGCCTTTGCCCCAACAACTCACATATGATTTCAAACAATACAAGGACATTCCTTGCACTTCACTACTTTAGATCTGTTTGTATACGTAGAATTGGTAGGAAATGCAATAATAGGAAATTTGGAATTGATGGGAAATAGAAATGATAAGAAATAAATTCTCAGATGAGGTATTTGTGTTGGTGATGAAATTAGGCAGAATTGAAAATTTGGGTGTTTGTTTAGATTTTAGAATTCATAGGAATTGAAAATGTAAAAAGGGAATAAAATTGTAAATTGACATAATTAACCTCAATTTCAAAAGAAATTATTATTTTATTAAAAATTTCTGCAAGTAAAATATTTAATTGTCACACTGCTACTAGCTATCTTCTTATAGTACTTGTACCATGCCTTTCTTATGTCATTATTGAAGTGAAATCTATGTAATCATTTTAGGCCATCTTCCTTTCCATTTAGTTGCTCATCTCTCTCATTTTCACTGTGTTGAGCATGAAATGAAGGAGAACTTGACATAGTTTAGCTTGAAAATACATAAGAAGATGTACATCATTAGATAATTAGTTTATAGTACATATTTTATAGAGTAATAACAAAAATTCAAAAAGATCCGAAATTCAAAGAAAACAACCCCAACTTTTAAAAATATGTATCTAGTAGAAGAAACCTTAAATCTAACATAGAGCCAAATCTACTGAATTTCTGCTATAAATATATGTTAAAATGAGAATTATGAAAAAACAAACAATCTGTAAATTAACGAAAATTGAAAAAAAATCTATTAATGTTCGAATCAAATTTGATATAAACTAAAGGGGCAAATCTAACCTAACGTTGAGAAGATTTAATGAGTTTCCGCTTAAACTTCAATTTTCCAAAAATTCATAAAAAGCTAAAAAATTACGATTGTAATAAAAAGTATCTAACTTAAATAATATTAGATCTAACCTATCATAGGTTAAATCTATTAAATTTCAACAATAAATACCTAAAAAATGCAAATTACAAAAAAAGAGTAAATAATCTGTAAAAATAAAAAATTATGAAAAATCTAAAACTAATCAAAATCAACTTAGACCTAAGTTAAATAAGCAATATCTATCTTAAACATGAAGAACAACTTAAATTACATACCTGAATTTCTAAAAATTTGATTTTTGGAGATCCTTAAACTTTCTCAAGAATTTTGGGTGACTTTGAAGTAGATCTAGCAAAGAGAAACACTAAGAGAAGACTTTGGAAAGGGAGGTGAGTTGAAGGCTGCATAGAGAGCAGTGGGATGTAGTCCGGTTTTGATAATCTGTTTTTCTCATGTGTCAATCAAAATGGCTTTCAAAAGTGTTAAATTTGTTGGGTTTTGATACAAGATCCAATTGTTGATGCCAATAAGTAGTTACTTATTGTGTCAATATATTTAAAAATTGTGATATATTGGTGAAATATCACCGATAAATCTCTATACTGGGCTCCATGGATGAAGCAACTGCTTGCTGTATTAGTATACTTAAAAATTATGACATATCAACAAAATATCACTAACACATGTTGATACAAGACTCTAATTTAATAGAAGTGGATTGATGATCATTCCACTACGATGATCACAGTTGTGGTCTAATCACAAGGACGGAATTCTTTTGCCACTGCGCAAATGCTCTTAATCTGTCAATGCGGAAGGGAAGGGAAAACAAATTTTCATATATGCATGCATCACACCTTCACATGGTAATGTATTTATGGATGATGTTGGTAATGCATCACATCTTAATGAAGGAGATATCCATTCATTGCATCTAATGATGGATTACATCCCTTTAATATACTTATTAATGGATGTATCTTTTCAATACACCCAATGATGGATCACATCTTTTGTCCACACTCCATAATGGTCATGTCCCTTTAACACAACCAATGATAGAGGGAATTTCTCCAACACACCCATTAGTGAACATCAATAAACAACACTGCATAGTTTTTTGAAGTAGACTTCTTGTATCATTTGTGTATCTTGAATCTCAATGTTCCTCTATTTTGACGTGCTTCTACTTCAAATGTTTAGCACTTCCACCCAACTCAGTCAAACATGTATTTCTAGAAATATAATTGTATTTCAGTTCCCTTGAGATTTGGTGAAAATTTGCTTATACACACTGAAATACCTAGCAATGGTGAAGATGAGAAAAACAAGAAGGCAGGATTGGATAATTAGAAATTAGTAAAATCATCAGTGACTTTATGGTAAGTTTTATTTCCTTTTTGAAAATAGCAAGGTGTTAGTGAGTTGCTACTTGCCATCCTTGAACATATACTCCTCAAAGCATAGACGGTTAATATAGGGTTTTGCTTAGTTTCTAAACCTTTCACACCTTTTAGCTTATTGACATACATTCTTTTAGAAACCATAGCCTCTTAACTATTACTAGCTAATGTCATACTTAGTATTTAGTGGTATAGACTCTTAATTGTATTTCTACCTCATTATAGCATTTTAATTGTTAGTTCACATTTTCATTATTAGGAAACCACTTTATATAATTTATCATTAATAACATTTTTTTCTGAATACCTTCCTATTTTTGAGCTGTGGTGTATTTGTTTGGTATTTTTAAGTTCTAATGAAGATTAGTTATTGCTGATATCTTAGTCTAGAAAGATTGAATTCTCATTGGTATTTCAATGTATTGTCATATTATGTCACTATTGTGCAATTCTTTGCAGTTGCATAATTTAATTGGAAAACATGCTTAGAACTATGTCATTGCAGAGCATTCTTCAGTTTGAATGGCTGGAGAGAAGCCTGAAATCTGGGGAAACATTACCTAAGTCATATACTCTGGATTTGGAACCGGGAAGAATCAGTGAATTTGGGAATTATTTGAATGTGATAGATTCAAAACCTACCAGAGGGCAGTCTGATGAAGAATCAGCAACATCAAAAATGTATACTTTCTTAGATGAGTCCTCAAAAGCTGAAGAAAGTCAATCTGATTCTATCCATGTCTTTCCATGCTCTACCACTGGAAAACTTGGCAAAAGTGATTATGCTTCATCTGAAATGGTATGTTTTATTTTCCTTATTAGCACAGTTCATGAAGTCATTGGCAAGTAGGTCTAGTTGAGGTGACCGGAATTTTTTTATTTATTTCATTTCCCTAATACGTTCTCCTACATAGATGAAACCCTTTAGGACCTGTTTGTGCCACTAGAATCTGTTGGAAAGAATGTGTTAGATTTTGGAAGAGAAACCTATCAGAATGTCAGAAAAACAAAGAGTGTTTGTGACAGTCACAAAATTGATGAGAATATCTCAAAATTGAAGTGAATGTATCAGAATTGCATAAGTAATGTAACAAAAGTTTGTCATATCATAAAAGTAACAGAATACATAAGTTCTCATACTATATAAATTGATACAATTTAATTTAAATGAATTATACATTTCTTTCTTTTCACATAGACATCATCATTTCTTATTGCATATTATTTGCCTTTTCCTTTTGTTTTTGTTGACTCAAAGCATTTGTACTACTCTGTACTTCTTCATTTATTACAATAAATTCATTATCATCATTTGATAACTCTTTTAGTTCTTCTTGTAGATCTTCAAGTAAATCCTCTTTATTTGTTTTATGAATAAAATTATGTAATAGAAAACATGCAAACAAATAATGGTCCCAAAAAAATATGTATTTAATGGTCATTGCACAAATGATGAGCATAATCAAATAAAGGCATGCCACACTGAACCAAACTATAAACAAAAATGGTGAACAATAACAAATCAACACAAAAATTGCATGGTGAACAATAATAGATTAACACAAAAAATGTATGAAAAATGGTGAACTAAATTGCAAAAAAAAAATCAATTGTAGAGGGGAGATTTCGAGCTTCATTAAGGGTAGGGTTCCCAAAGGGGCGAAGGCGACACGCTAGAGATCGGCAAGTGTTAGGAAGTTTCATGGAGGCTTGGAGATAGTGAGGTTGCATGAAGGGTTCGTGGACACCTGGTCGCGTGGAGATCGGCGAGGTCGCCTGTCAATCGACGAGGGTCATGAGGGTTTGCAGATGCCTGGGTGCAGAGATTGGTGAGGTCGCTTGGAGATCGGCGAGGGTTCGCAGACACCTGGGGATTGTAGACGCCTAGGGATCGCGAGGTCACGCGAAGGGTTCATGGACGCCTGGTTGCGTGGAGATCGCGAGGTTGCTCAGAGATTGATGAGGTCGTGTAGAGATCGGCGGGGTTGCTTTTCGATTGGTGAGGGTTCATAGACGCTTGGGCTCGAAGATCGACGAGGGTTTACGGAGAATGGCGAGCGTCGAGAGGGTTGAGTCGCGCAAAGATCGGTGAGGGCCAGGTCACACATCATGGGGGTAGGAATTCTAGACGATTCGGAGGGGGGAGGTGAGAATGTGAGGGAATGTTATGTTTTTATATGACTAAATTTTTCCCTCACTTTCCATATTGTACAAACATGACATTTTTTTTAAACTTTCCCTCACTTTCCTTTTCACCCAAATTCCAGTAGAATCTGGTGTGTACAAACCCCCCCCCCCCCTTAGAAATCTATTATTTTGGTCATTCACTATTTGTTAATGTCACAATTCTCAAATTAGATGTTGAAATGTAGTCTAAGTTTTAAATCATTGTCATTACAGGTTTTTTCGGTTATTTGTGTATGATTTAAGACTTTTTCATGTATGTGATTACTATATCTTTATTTAATTAACATTTTATGTTTGATACTTGATTAAAAAATTTATATAGGTATTTTTATATGCTTATCATAGTTTGTTTTATTTTATCATTGAGTTTCAAGTTTAAATTTGGATTTTTTTGGTTGTTTCTATGCAAGGTTTGTATTTCCACTAATACGATCTTTGATTCTTGATACATTTCCTTTTTTGAATGATTAATCTTCCTTACAATATCAATATTTGAAACCTTGGTTGCCATTGGCTTCTCTAGCCATTGTCATCATTAGAGTAAAAAACCCTACCTATGCCTCCTTCATGTTATCATGGTTTATCTTGATTTTATAAGCATGGTTTATCATATTTTCTCTTTGTAAAAGAAACCTTGTTGTTTTTACATTCATTGACTTGGCAGATGTCCTCACTGTATCTTCCACCTGATCTAAACTGGAATATTACAGAAATATTTGGAGAGCTTGTTGACATATACCGAGGTATGTTGTTTTTTATGCATAAATTTATCTCTTTTAGTAGAGGCTGACACTTCGTATTCTATACATTTTCTTCCACTGACTATCAGTGTAATTGAAGCTCTAGGAGAGGACCGGAGATCTTTCAGTTATCACAAAGCTATTCCTGTTATTGAGAAATTGCCATTTAAAATCGAAAGTGTTGATCAAGTTAAAGACCTTCCTACAATAGGGAAATCCTTGCTTGGTCATGTGGGTAATCTTTAAAAATTTCTAAGTTCTTTTCTATCACAAGTAATTAAGTATCTAATATGAAAATGCAGAAATCTGCGAAAAAAGCAAAATCATTACACTATCGATGTAATACTTCTGGAATGTCACTTTACTGATTGGTAAGAGTATTGAATTAGTGGATATAATGTTAAAAAGGTAACTTAACATATTATGATTGTAAGAAACTAAATGGGTGAGAGAAAAATCTAGGTCAATTGAGGATAGTGGTTCCAAATTTTTAAATATAGGAAAAGATTAATATAGGAATGGAGCTGTAATAATAGTTGATAAATGTTTAAGATATGAAGTTGTTGAGGTAATAAAGATATAAGATAGAATTATAATGATTAAATTTGTAATAGGAAATAAGATAGTTAATATAATTAATGTATATACTTGACAAGTAGGTTCAGGAGAAGCTATTAAATAGAAATTTTGTGAAATTTGGATAGTTTAGTTTATAGCTTGCCTACTAGTGAAAATTTATTTATTGGAAGAGGTTTAAATGGTCATGTAGAAGAGAAAAATATAGAATATGAAAGAAATTGTGAAGGACTTGATTTTGGTAATAGAAATGAAGAGGGAAATTCAATTTTATACTTTAATGTAGCTTGTAACCATTTAGTGGCTAACTCTTATTTTTGGGAAAAGAGAAGACCATTTAATTACATTTGGAAGTGATCCAAATGCTAGTTGTTGGGAAAAATAATTCCAAATCGGAAACGATGAGTGGAACTAAGACCTTTATATCACTTGTGAGCTTTTTTTCACTAATTAATTGGTTTTAGTGATGTAAAATCCACACAACATAATCGAGTTTAAAGGTTTGATTAAACCTATGAGCAATTAAACTAGCCTTGTACCTGTCTTAAAGAAGGTGATATTTATATCCTTGCTTAAAGGAACACCCTTAGCAGCAATACCCTTTTGGGTACAGGAATATCTAATAAAAACACACTTAAGGGACCTAGGAGCAAGTTTTTCCTTGCTAGGAGTAAGATCATGAATGAAGGCAATACAACCAAAAATATGAGTGATAGGAAACAAGCCATCTTTAGGATGTAGAGGAAGAAGGGGAATGTCACTCCTTAATGTATTTGAAGGCATCTTGTTGATGAGATAAGTGGCAGTAAGGATAGTATTTGAACAAGTATAGGGAAACTTTTATACGTAGTAGGAGAGTACGAGCAACATCTAGAATATGTTGATGTTTGCATTCTCACTCCATTTTGCAGTTAGGGAGGTTTGTGCACAAGTAGTTTGATAAATAATACTAAGATATTCACAAAATTGTTGAAATTGTTGAAATTCAAGTAGTCAGATAGAACAGACTTTTACTAGATGAGCCACCATTAGCAATGGTGTTTCCCTCTCCCTCTCAAGCCACTAGTAGTAATGGTATTTCCCTCTCCCTCTCAAGCCACTAGTAGTAATGGTATTTCCCTCTCCCTCCTGAGCCACAACAAGTAGATCCCCCTTTCTCACCCTCTTGAATGATCATAGAATGATCAATGGTTAAAGGGTGTTGTTGAGGTGAGATTTTTAAAGCTGTGGAGAAGGTTTATTGCAAGTCAGGAATTTGATCCTTACCCAAAATTTGTCCTTATAACTTATCCTCATTGTCCGGATTTAGATTATGAAGGAAGGTGGTGATATATAGTTCATTGCAATACCTATGTAGTGTCTGCAGTTTGAAGACTAGAGGTTGGAATGCATCAAGCTCGTCCCTCAAAACTCGGTACTTTGTGAAATGGTCTTGGAGAGAATGGGCAACTTGTCAACTATTGAAGAGCTAGTCGTAAACTTCAAATACATGAGTGATATTCTTCTCAAACTCGTATGTCATTGTCAAGGTATTCCAAAGCTTCTTCATTGGCTCAATCATCACCACACTCTAGGAGACCAAGGGTTCCATGTTGTTCGTTAGCCAACAGATGACAATCATGTCTGTTACGCACTAGTCCTCGGTGGCAATGGGTGCATGATGTGTGTTAATTGGTGGTGAGTGAGGAGGAATTTTTTGAAGCTGTGAGCTCAAACTAGGTAGTTCTTGTCGTTTAGCTTCTTTGACGTCACATTGAGATTTTTGACAAAGGCATCAAATGAGTTCATCCTACCAAGAGCCAAGAATAGAGAGGAAAGGTTGGGAGATGTGCACCGCAAGAGACGTTGCACTAGACATCGAAGAGCGGTGGAGAGGAGAGCATCGTGAGAGATGTCGCTTGAGATGTTGAAGAGTGGTGGAGAGAGGAGCACCGTGAGAGACGTCACCTTGGGCGTTGAAAAGCAATGAAGATTGAGAAGATGGATCGCAATTGAGGTTAGTTACGGTAGAGGAAAAAAAAAGGGTAGTGTTTTTGTCCCCTGATACCAATTTGAGAAGAGAGAAGGTTCTAAGTTGTATTCATCTAAGAGATTTATAAGGATTTATACAATACAACATTTACACAGAACACCCTCATATATAATAAAACAACAAATACTCTAACAATACTAAAACTTTATTCCTCACTATGTACACATGAGAATAAATAATGAACAAAAATCCACTAATAACTCTAAGCAGTCATGTTAAAGTTTTATACTTGTATCCAAATTTTTAAAATTTTTGTATCAGTTGTTTTCAGAATTGGTTCCTTGCAAGTTTTATTCTCCTATCTTGAAGTTACAATTTGTTGTTCTTGTTTCATGTTAAAATGGATTAATATAGCATGCTTGCTGTAGGTTGTTTGGGAACCATTTTGGTATAAAGTGAGAGTTGTCTTGTCTTGAAATATTTTGTTATCCCTCTGTCTGGCTACTGTAATTAGAATCAGTAGATACTATATTAAGCTGCTTCTGTTCTTTTGCAACTGTTTCTTATTACCCAATTGCAAGTAGATGATAAAATTTGCCAATTTTATTCATAAATTTGTTAATGCAGATTCAGGAAATAGTGGTTACTGGGAAACTTTCTAAGTTGGAGCATTTCAAAACAGACGAAAAGGTACTGTGAAGGGCAACATGCTATTTCCTTTGTACAGAATTTTGCATTATATTTATTGAATGTTCTTTGGAAAGGATGAGTGGAATGCCTCATCATTGTTTGTAAATTGCAAATATTGGTGATAGACTCTCTTTGCTGCTTTCTGAACATATGTAATGTTGTTTGTATTGTTCTATGGTATCAGGACATTGTAGATGATAATAACATTATTTTTACATAGTGAAAATAAAAGGATGAGCCTTGATGCAATGGTAAGGTAGCTTGGTTGCCTTGGCAACAATTAGTATCCTCGTAGAATTGAGGTCCTGTAGATTCCGATGGTAATGTAGCTCCTGACAGTTCTTTTGTATAGGTTGTTGATGGTAGGATTCCAGCTGTAGTAATTTGGTTATATAAGATTCATAATTCATTTCAGTTAGATTTTTTCGGTATGTCTTGAAGAAAATTTTCTATCATTGCATTTTAATTTCAAGATCTTTGTTTGGAATAATGTCAACCTGGCTTGTTCGGAATGATGTCATTTTTGGACAGGGGTCCTATTCTTGGGAGGAGGTTACATATAAACGCTGATCTTTGCATCAGTCTGACAGCAAGCCATTGGAAGGAATGCCTAATCTTGGCATCAGTCTGGCATGCAAAGGCTATCCTTAGTAGGATTCAGAAGTTTTTTATTTGTTAAATTGACTGCTCCCATTTCTACTGTCAGTCTAACGTGTTGCTGGAAGCCTGCTGTTAATGAATTTAATAAAGAGGTGGTTTCTCTGTTCTTCCATACATGCATCTTCAATTTTCTTTTTCCCTTGTTCTGGCAAGCATGTTGTTGCTGCTGGGTGAACAAGCCATCAGAGTTCATTTTACCATGGAGTTGCTGGCTGCTAATCTGTTGCTACCTTGCTGGCTTCAACTTCTATTGTTAGATGCATTTGCAGATCAATGGTTTTTTTCACTAATTTTCAATAAATTTAAATTGCATATCTTCAATTTCATACCCTTAAAGTTAGAAGGAAAATTCTAAAAAACTGTTATTTGCCCAGCTATATTTTATGATTCAAAATTCAGGACTGTATGGTATGTCCATATGCAAAATGTTAGTGCCACTAGGATACATATGCTTGGATGGATGAGTGGTAATATTATTAGTTAAAAAACAATTTTATTAGGAATGAAGTAGGAGTTACATTAATCAAAAATAATATAAGAGAAAATTTCCTTTGATGGTTTGATGATATCCTTAGGAGATGAAGGAATGCTATTGAAAGGTTTTGTAGACAACAATATTGGAAGAAATGAAATCAAGGAGATTTAAGGGGCAATGAGTGATAGAGGGGAGATCGATGGTGAGTCTCTTGGCTCTCAATGGTATC
>JAMKPZ010002049.1:0-30569 GCA_024699675.1 Amphibolis antarctica
ATCTAATTCTGAAAATTGATTGAAATCGACTTTAAATAAGATCTTAATTTTAATTTTGTACAAACTTTTGTATATCATTATTATCGTACAAATTTTTAACATATAAACTTTTATCATACTAATTATTTTTTAACTCTAGTTTCATTTCTTTTACAATTTCTAGTTCCATTTCCATTCAATTCTTTAAATTGATTGAAGTTCTTTTCAAATGTACATTATGACAAATTATAATGTTGAAAGTTATGATAAGTCAAATTGTTGATAACTATAACAAAAAGTTGATTATATAGAAGATTAAGATGAATCAAGTTATAGATCAAGTAATCACCTATTCGTGACAAAACTAATTATAAGTTAGTATCAAATCATATTCGAAGTGAATAAGTAAAGTCACACTCGAATATCTCATAATATTATTAACTATTTATAAAAAATATTATATCTTCACTGTTAATTAAAACTTATGACGTAACGATAATATATTTTACACTCACATGATCGACTATTAAGTTAAGTCGGCGTGTGAACATTTGACATGCGCAAATATGTGGACCTGCCATGGTCGAAGGCTTGCAAGCGAGAAATTCGAATCCAGTACTTTTACGACTAAAAGATACGGACAGATTAACGTATATATTTTAATGTAGAAAGTTGTGATCTTTAATCCATATCTGTACCCTTCAACTACAGGTTTTGGGTTAGAACGCGCCGGCGCGAGAAGAGGACCGGCCATTTTCTCGCCTGCAGCCAGCAACAACGCCTACTTATTAATTAAACAAGCTTCTGTATATTAATTGGCGTCCTCGTTCCTCCGATGACTACTGATATTCATCAATATTTGGCAATATCTAACAAACGATCCATGTGAAATTCACTCCTCCTTTTCAAAATATATCATTCTTTTTGGAAGTAACACATCTGCGATGGAAAAAAAAGTCACGTACGATTTACGATTCCTTTTCGTCTTCCTCGATTCCTTTTCTCAAATTAAAGTCATCTACGATTCCTCGTCTTCTTGGAGTCCCTTCATCTTCCCCTCGATCTTTTTAAAGTCATCAAATGGAACACGAAAACACGTCAGTTAGCGTTGGATCTATCCACGAGTTACAAATGTACTTTAATGTTATTAAAAGTTAATTTGTTAAGTACATTGATTATACTTTCATTTAACATAAATGAACATTTATTAGGAAAAAAAGTTAGTTAGACTGACAAATAATTAATTACATTAAATATTTTATTTAATAGTACAAAGTAAAATATGTTTAATATGAAATGTTACCTTTAATTATCAATCACTTTGTAAAGAACAGACAGATGTAAAAGTAAATAGATAATTACAGATTCAAGTTAACATTTACAATTATCAACCACTCTGTAAAGTTAATTATCAACAGACTAAGATTATTATCAACTACTTTGTAAAGTTATCAACGTACTTTGAAATTTAAAGTTAATTTTCTTAGTCTGTTGGTAATTTAAAAGTCGTAATATGTACACTTTTACAGAGTGGTTAATAATTACAGAGTGGTTGATAATTTCAAAGTCTCACTTCTTTATTGTTGCACTTTTAATTAAAGAATCAACCATTCTCGAATTTTCAAAAGCTATTGAATGATAAACAACAAGTATAATGGTTCAAACTTGACTATTCTGAAATGCAAGAGTTTGATGACCGAGAGTTCAATATTAGAATGAAAGGGTCAGCTAGCCATCCCGATGGAGAAGGAGAAGGAAGTGCAAGTCCATACTATGCCATGAAATTTTCTTCGAAAGATGATGCATATAATTTTTATAATGCATATGTAATGAAGAAATGTTTTGCTATTAGAAAAAGTTAGTTCAAAAAATCAAAAGGCAATGGAGAATTAATAGCATGTAATTTTGTTTGTTATAAAGAAGGATATAAAGACATGAATGACAAATGTTGCTTGGAAAGTGATGTGGGCAAACAACGAGACCTTCGGGAGGGTTGTGCTGTAAGATTTTATGTGGTGCACAATGAATTAAATGTGTGGATTGTTGAGAAATTTGTCAACGAGCATAATTATGTTCTTACATCACCTGCAAAATCAAAAATGTTAAGATCTCATACAAAGATATCATCTGTATCAAAAAGGTTACTGAATACCCTCTCAGAATGTGGCATTCAACCTTCCAAAGCAGCACATGTTCTTTCAAATATGTCACAGCAAAAAATTAGTCCTGATCAAGTTATTCACTTTAATAGGACTAGGCGAAAGAATAATATGGGCAAGGAATACAGTATTTCCAACAATAAAGTCATAAGGATCCAAATTATTTCTTTTGTTTTGAATTAGATGAAGATCATACAATTAAAAGTGTCTTCTGGGCTGATGGAAGGGCTCGTGAAGCATATATGAAGTTTGGAGATGTAGTTATTTTTGACACCACTTATAGGATCAATAATTTCAACATGTCTTTTGCACATTTACTAGAGTAAATCACCATAAGCAGTTTACATTGTTTGGGTGTGCTTTACTAGTAGATGAGACAAAAGAAACCTTTCATTGGTTATTTAGTACATTCCAAACTTACATGTATGGCAAGAATCCAAAGGCCATTATTACAAATCAAGATTATGCAATGTGTGTAGTTATTCCTGAAGTTTTTCCAGATTCTGCACATCATTATTATTCTTGGCATATTTATCGAAATGCCATTGGTCATGTTGCAGAGATGCGCATTGATGTCAACTTTAAGGTTGATTACAACTTCTGAAGAGTTTGAAATATAGTGGGAATTATTGACAGTTAAATATCCAATACTACATGGTAACTCTTGGCTGAATTACATGTATACCATCCGAGAGCATTGGGTTTCATGCTATATGAAAGATATATTTATAACAGATATGAGCACAAGTCAAAGGTCTGAGAGCGTAAATGCATTTTTTGATGGGTATGTGCATTATCATACTCCTATTTCAAAATTTGTTTTCCAATATGATAGAGCATTGAAAGCAAGACATCAATCTGAAAAGCATGAAGACTTAATTACTTTAACAACAAAGCTAATACTTTTGTTCTCTACTTCAATTGAAATACAGGTTGCTGTAAGTTATACAAGGAAGATATTTTCTGTATTCCAAGATGAAATGAGAAAAGGATTGACGTATTTTAATAAAAAAATAAGGAAAGTAGTTGTGTAATATTGTTTTGAAGTTTGGAATCCAATGATGGCAAGCAAACCTAAAATAGTCAGTTTGAATATGGAGACCAATTATGACGTATGCTATTCATGCAAGAAATTTGAAAATGAAGGTCTTTTTTGTCATCATATCTTTTCTGTATTATCGAAGAAATAGATCACCCACATACCAAGCAAATATATATTGCATAGATTGACCATTCACTGCAGATACCACAGTAGCACTATTGATGGACCACCAGATCATGTTGACGGGTATGTTTATTATATTCATTAAAGAATTTTATTTCCACAATTGATGTTGATGAAACATCTTTTTGTATTTGTCACAGGTTTACTCCTCTAATGAAATGGGACTTATGGTCTAGTGTATTTAAATTGGTGGACACTGTTTTCACTTCAATAGAATAATACGCACTAGTGAAATCAACTTTTGATGATTTGTTGAAGAGAACAGGTGAATTAAGTATGTAGTGTACACAAAATAATCAAAGTGAAAATAACTCCACCACAATTGATTTACCAACTGGTTTTGTAGTGAATGATCCATCTATATCAAGGAAAACCAAAGGAAAACCTGCCCATTCTCAATAGCTAAAAGCTTCTATTGAAGAAATTAACACCCAAAAGAAGAGAATGATGTGTCATGAATGTGGGGAACTAAGTCATTACATAACTACTTGCCCTAATGCAGGTACTCGTCAACAAAATAGGGAAGATGATGCCTGAAGAGGAGTATGACATAAGGAAGCTTACATTACAAATAAAGTCATGTAATTGTTTTAGTGAGATATATGCCAATGTAACTATTTTAGTCAAATAAATTGACGTAATATATTGAAATATTGAAATTCCTTCAGGTCACGACTTATGTTGGGTGACATATATCTTTTTAATATATATGTTTAGTTTTGTAGTCATAAAAAATGTGAAGATTGTTAGAGATAATGTTCTCTAATTAATTATCCTTACTATTTTGATGAAGAATTTATTGTTAATGTTTTATAAATAAACTTATTTTTATCATTTAAGTATATTTAGTGCACACATATTCACATAAAGCTTCAAAAGTAACCTTGTTATCATTGTAGAAAATTGTCAAGTAGTTTTCCAATGTTAAAATGAGGAGGAGATACTGTAAAAATAAAGTAGCAACAGACGGAAGTACCGTTTACAGACCTGTCTATAAACGGTAGTTCCGTGACTTTACCTTACAATTAGGTGGAAGTACCGTTAATTGAATTATTTGGGTGGTTTTGTTTTTCAAATATTTAATATTGATTTAATAGAGACTTTGATTAAATATTATGTCATATATGTAAGTGATATAATTTTTTAAGATTAGGTATTTAACATTTAAATAATATTGGAAAGAATTGAAAAGGAAGACTTTACTCTACGTGAAACCATAAAGTAAAAACGTTAAGTTGACGGCCTAATTGTACAACGCACGCGCTTAACTTAAAAAGTCATGTGTTAATGTTAAAACACCAGTCTTTTAATATAATTGTCCAGTCTTTTAACATAAAATGTCGATTCTCTTATCACGTGCAAACTTAAAATTTTACGTGACATTCTACTGATATTTCATGAACTATATTCATATGTAACACTTATTTAACTAACTATACCCCTTCAAATATAAAGCCGAAGTGCACTAAATATTATACCAACATAGATTAAAGATTTACAAGAGATTAAAGATTTCTTACACTTTCAAGGTTTGCTAAATATTATATCAACAAACTGTAAGTTAGATGTATTCAGAGAAGTAATAGCTGTATTCTATGCTAACTTGCATGTTGAGGAGGGTAGATTATTTACCAACATAGATAAGACTATTTTTGAAATCACTCCTCAATTAGTATATGATACTCTAAAATTGACAAATGAGGGTGTACAATTAGGTAGAACATCTTTGAATTTGCTACATTGGAACATCAGTTTGATAGCAAGAACCCCTCATTCACATGGTAGATTGTAGTATTTTGAAAATCTTAATGGCTAAGCCAAATTTATAGCAAAAATTCTACAAGCACAGATTTTTCAGAAGAAAGGGCATGTCGAATATATAGAGAGAAATTGTTTATATGCTACATATGCTGTGATGCAGAAAATAAAACTGAATTGGTGCACCCTATTTTTGGATTTCATACAGCATAGACAGTCAAAATTATTTTATAGAATCAGTCTTGTCAAATTGATATTGGGTACATGATATGATATCAATCGGTGGCCAAGAAAATCCAATACTTACAATTATTCTCTAACTCCGATACTTTGTTCAATAATGACAAAAATGGGGACATATAGTTGAAAATTAAAACAATAGATAAGCACACTTAAAACAATAGATAATTACACTAAACATTCTTAACTTTACTTGTTTTAAGAATGTGAAAAAGTAAAATACAACATCAAATTAATTGAAATTTGAAAATTAGAAATGAAAATAATAGATAATTACAATATCAAATTAATTTGGTGATCATCAAAAAGGGGGAGATTGTTGACTATTATGTATTAACGATGAATGCTTAATTAATGTTTAAACATAATCTTACTTGTCGATTTTGACCTGCCATGTATGTGGGAGTAGCAGTGAAATTTAAATGGTCTTCTTCCTGCGTGCCATTAGTACATTATTGTGAGTGAAACTTCTTTTTCAAGTGATGCACCACGCAGTTGCTCAGGAAGACTAGGGCACATGGCATTACAAATTTAAGTCTTATATATGCTTAAAGATTGGGGGTTAAAGTTTTCAAATTTTTATAATCGGATCTTATCATAAAGATATTTGCTATTCAATACTACCTTTAGTCTTTAACTGAAGTTGTCATGTATAATTCACGTAATGAGAGAATCAGCGTTTTGTGTT
Source organism: Amphibolis antarctica (assembly GCA_024699675.1). Taxonomy (NCBI): domain Eukaryota; kingdom Viridiplantae; phylum Streptophyta; class Magnoliopsida; order Alismatales; family Cymodoceaceae; genus Amphibolis; species Amphibolis antarctica. The sequence continues at coordinate 6,050 of JAMKPZ010002049.1, forward strand.
AAAAGATCGGATGATTGTATTAAAAAATTGGTGTTTTAACATTCACACTTAACTTTCTAAGTTAAATGCGTGCATTCTAAAGTATACGTGGTGTGTGAATAGTAGTTAGGTGTTTTAAGGGTATCTCTCTGAGACTATTAAGTTTTGATGATGAATGCTTAATTAATGTTTAATCATGATGTGATGGTAATTTAAAATTCGTAATTATATTTGCTAATTATCTATTTACTTATTACTTAAACATAATTGGAAATATTATTTAAGTTAATGCTAAATTATTTAACATTATACCCATTCAATCTAGGTTAAGTGTTTTTAATTATTTAATCAAAATCGATTTTAATTAAAATCGAATTAATTAAAAAAAAAACCACCTTAATATTTTAAGTTAGTAGATTAAATATGTTCAATATTTAGCACAGTTTGACTTGATATTGGAATGAGTATAGTAACTTAAATAAGTGTTAGATATGAATATAGTTTGTGAAAAATCACGGTAGAATGTCACGTGAAATTTTAAGTTCAGATGTGACGAGAGAATTAGCATTTTGTATTAAAAGACTGACGCTTTAACATTAACACATCACTTTCTAAGTTGGGTGTGTAAAGTTAATGTTTTTACTTTACGGTTTCGCATAAAGTTTTCCTTTTCAAATCTCTTTTAAATATATGACATAAATCATTTATTTGAAAATTGTAAATACCTTATTTTACTTAAATATATGGCATAATATTTAATGAAAATCTCTTTTAAATCAATATTCAGTAATTGAAAATCAAAACCACCTAAGTATTTCGATTGACGGTACTTCCATCAAATTGTAAGGTACTTCCATCAAATTGTAAGGTATATGCATGAAACTGCTGTTTATAGATAGGTTTATAAACGGTAGTTCTGTGCGTCACTTCTTTATTTTAACGGTACTTCCAAAAAATTGTTGACAAATGCAGAAGTTAAATACTTCCCCTAGAATAGTGCATATTGTAATTGAAATTTAACACAACGACGCATCGATTGAAAAAAACATTAAATTAGTTGAAATTTAAAAATTGAAAATGAAAACAATAGATAATTACAACATTAAATTAATTTTGTGATCATCAAAAAGGGAGAGATTATTGAGTATTATGTATTGATGATGAATGTTTAATTAAATTGATCATGATTTGATGGTAATTTAAAAGTCATAATTATATTTACTAATTATCTATTTACTTATTACTTAATCATAACTAGAAATATTATTTAAGTTAATGCTAAATTATTTAACACTATACTCATACGATTCAGGTTAAGTGTTTTTAATATTTAATCAAAGTATTTTTTAATTAAAATTAAATTAATTAAAAATACAAATCACCCTGATATTTAAGTTAGTAGATTACAAATGTTTAATATTTAGAACATTTCGTCTTGATATTGAAATAGGTATAGTTACTTAAATAAGTGTTAGATATGAATATAGTTTGTGAAAAATCACAGTAGAATGTTACGTGAAATTTTAAGTTCACACGTGATGAGAGAATCAGTGTTTTGTGTTAAAAGATCGGACGATTGTATTAAAAGATCGGCGTTTTAATATTAACACGTAACTTTCTAAGTTGGAAGCGTGTGTTGTACAGTTAGGCCATAAAGTTAACGTCTTTACTTTATGGTTTCACATAGAGTAAAGTCTTTTTTTTCAAATCTTTTTAACAATATTTAAATGTTAAATACCTAATCTTAAAAAATTAAGTCATTTATTTGAAAATCTTAAATACTTTATTATACTTAATTGAAATTACACATAACGATACGTGAAAAATTATCGATTGAATAAAATACATAAATGTTGAATACTTTATTTTACTTAAATTTATGACTTAATATTTAATTAAAATCTTTTTTAATTCAAAATGAATTAATTAAAAATTAAATCCACCCTAATATTTTCATTAATAATTTTAGAAATTATAAGAATATTTCACAATTTAATTGAAGATAGATTTAATAATTAAATTAATTAATTGAAAATGTAAAATACAAAACCACACAAATATTTTAGTTCTTCGTCAAAAATTTAAATTGTTGATTTAAATAATTTATTAATCACTTACTCTAACATATTAAAACAATAAATTATCACATATGTTAATTTACAAACTTCTTTCAAATTTAATCACCGTATTCGTAATTAATAATTAATTAATTAATTTTTATAAGTTAATTAATACAACGATTTAAAATATACACACATAGGTAAACTTTTAAAGTTAAAAGAGAATATATACATGTCTTTTTAAATAAATAAATAAAAATTTAAAAAAAATTTCATACAAAGAATAATTTTTAAATTACTTAATTTTAACCATCAATTTTACAATTAATATATGCCTATAAAATTAACTTCTACACGTAACTGCAAAACTCGTACTTTCACTGTAAAATGATGATTTATATATAAAAATTTAAACATTTATGCAGAGTTACCGCTGGCACTGACTCATCCTTCTTTCATCGTCACATGGGCTCAGACTAATCACTTTGCAGCTGTCACCGAGCAAAACTGCTGTTAAGGTACCGTTTTTTCTCTCTAAAAGATTTCAAGTTTATTGATGTATTTATATTTTTAAATTTATTTTTTTATTATTAAAATTATTTTTTTAAAATTACTTTTTTCAAATGTAAGAGTGAAAAAAAATGAAAAATTTTATGTTCATATTTTTGTAAAAAAAATAAAATTGACGAGAAACTAAATATTGAATAATTATAGTTTTTATTTGTTTAAATTATATTTTTTATATTTTTTATTTTTTATTATACACATTAGTTATATATAATAATATTTAACAAACATTTTTAACATTTTACATTAAAAAAATTATATTAAAAACTTACATTATAAATTGTATAATTTTTTAAGAAGCGTAAATCTTACTTTATCTTTTAACTTATATTTGAAAATAAAGTTAAGATAGGTAAAGTGAGAGTTCATATTTCCTACCATATGATATAATTCTCAATCTTATTTTTAAATTTTTTTACCAAATAATCGATATTAAAGAAACAAATTTACAAAATTAACAAAAAATTATTAAAAATATAATTATTTTTGTCATTTTACATGTACTACATTAAAAAAATTTATTACAATTATTATTTACATATTCTATTTAATAAGAATATTATACATCATTAATTTTATCTGGTAAAAATTCTACTAAATTTTATTACCAAATATGATTTTAAATAAATACACATGCAACAACACCTGATCAAAATGAGACGTTGAAATGTCTTCATCGTCTCATGTTTACGTATCTTCGTTCTTAAACAAATGTGATTGATGTTAGCCATAACTAACCTGCAAGACTAGTCTTTTTCTTGTACCTTGAAGCCTTCTTCTTGCTTTTGACTCTTTTGCCTTTCCATGTGTTGTGTTGTTAAATTTCTGATTTTTTTCTATTTTTAAATTTTTATAAAGAAGAATGATTGTATTTTTTTATGACGTGGATATATTTTTTTTTTTAAAAAAAATATCATTATAAAAAACAAATACGTGTGGAAGGCCACGACAAGGGCACCTGCTGGTGGGGTATAGCACGTGCCAAAGCATGACGGGCTGACAACGCCCGGGCCCGTCGATCTTAGCTGTCTGTGGTGCAAGGTTTGACGGAAACGTGAAGGAATCTTTGCGTGCTTTGCAAGGCGGACGACGCCGTGCTCTGTTACTTTTTGGTGGCCTATTTATGTACCCAAGCCGGCACCATACCTTGCAAGAGAGCCACTTGCATCATCGCCGCCACCACCTCCAGGCCACGTCCCACCACCACCGTCGGTGAGGCTGAGTGCCCCCTCCTCCTCCTTCTTCTTCATCTTCTTCTTCTGCAGGTGAAGAGCTTCGGATCGTTCTCCTTCTGCTGCTCGTCCTCTGGTGCTATCCTGTAACCTCCGTCTTTCTTTGCAGAAAACCAGAGGGAAAACTTTGACCGTGAGTTCCTTTTTCTTTTTTCACTACGTTTTTTTTTTTTTTTTTGGGTTTGAAGTGGAGGAGAACAGGGATTTCTTAGGTGGCTTTCTCTTGTTGAGCGTGTGTTCATCACTTCATCTTGGAAATACAGAGATCCAGATAGTTTTTGTTTCTGGATTTTTGGTGTTTCCTTGTTTATTTTGCTTTCCTCCTCTGACCCTCAGCCTAGAGGTGTTCTGCCTTTTTCTGGATTCCTCAGGTTGTGCCGCTCTACAGAAATTTCTCCTCCGTTTGGGTTTGCTGTTTTCTTCATCACCCATCTTCTTTGTTTTTGATTAAGAACCAGGTGGTGAGTTTTATTTCTTGGCTTGTGTTGGTTGGTATTTGGGTGTTCTGTTTGCTTTGGTAGATAGCGCAACAAAAGCTTAAGATATGTCAATTGGCGGGGCAGTTTTATCAGATCCTTTCAATGGTGAGCTCATGAAGGCACTGGAACCTTTTATCCAAGGTGCCTCCTGCTCCTCCCCCTGCTCCTCTACCCTCTCAACCTTAGACTCCTCTGCTTCTGAGCCAGCCTTCTCCCCCGTCGAACCCTCTTCTTCCTACATGTATTACTCGTCCCCATCGACGTCAAACGCCTCCTTCGTGGTTCCTCCCTTCTTTACCCAGGAGGAACCTATGGGTGGCGCCGTCTTCCGCCAGCCATCTTCATGGTGCCCAACTACTATTGTCCATCTCAGCCAAGCACGGATCCAGCAGATCCAAGCTGAGATCCAGTTAAACCATTACCAAACCGTGAAAATCGACCAACAGCAACAGCAGCAGCAGCAAGTCATGGGCTTCTTGGCTCCCAGAGCGACAACAGCCATGAAGCACACCGTGTATTCGCCTACAAAGACCGCAGCAAAACTATACCGCGGGGTGCGTCAGCGTCACTGGGGCAAGTGGGTGGCGGAGATCCGGTTGCCCAGGAACCGGACCCGCCTCTGGCTTGGCACCTTCGACACCGCCGAGGAGGCCGCTCTTGCCTACGACCGTGCCGCTTACAAGCTCCGAGGCGACTTCGCCAGGCTCAACTTCCCCAACTTTAGGCACGCAGGGGAGCATGCCGGCGGCGTTCTACCTTCCGCCGTCGACGCCAAGCTGCAAGCCATATGCAAGAGCTTGGCGGGCTCGTCGAAGCAGCAAGATAAGAAGGGCACGGTCGCCGTCAGCGTTGTGGGCTCGTCGGAGAAGCTTGGTTCTCCGACGGTGGCCCACAACGTCAACGGCAACAAGTCGGTCCATTTGGGCTCGGAGGAATCCAGCACCGACGACTCCACCTCCACCTCCACCTCCTCCTCCCCCTCGTCCTCCTCCAGTTCCAAGTCCTCGCCGGCGTCGGACATGTCCTTCCTGGATTTCAACGAACAGCCTTGGGACGAGCTTCCAAGCTTCCAGCTGCAGACTTTGCAATCATCCGAGGTGGATTGGGATTCGATTCTGTCGTGCCTCGGCTAAGCTTGGGTTTGCAGCAGCCTCGGCAATGGGTCTTTTTACCGTTGCAGGGGTGTGTAGTTTGGCTAATGCTTTCTTCGCTTTCGGTCGTCAGCGTGGAATCGATCTCTTTTGGTCGCTGGTTTTTTCTTGGCGCCATCGGAGAGTTTGTTGCATGCGTGTTCAATGTAATTATTACCTATGGGTATGTGTGTATCATATGTCATTCGAGTGGAAGCTGTGTATTTTCAGTTCATGTGTCAGAAAACGCGTAGCCTTCAAGCCTTTTTCGTCAATCCATTTATTACGAAAGAGCCTATACTTCCGTATCGAAAGAGGTGATTAAGACTTTTAAAAAGGGAAATTCACTGTCACGGTAAGCATCAGATTAAATTTTTTTTAAGTACTATCACGACTTTCTCATTAAATTATCAAAAAAAATTTAAATATTATCATCACAATTTTTTCTTCGAAATAACAAAATTTTCTTTATATTATTAGAATTTTCTTTTTTGTGTTACTGAAATTTTTTCTTTTAAATCATTCAAATTTTATTTAAGTATTTCTTTCATATCATCACAATTTTTTGCACATCATCAGAATTTTTTTATACTATTGAAATGTTTTCTGTATAATGTTTAAATTTTCTCTATACCGTAAAGTTGACTTCCTTCTAAAAATATTCGTATTTTTTATTAAATAAAGTTAAATTTTAAAGTAAATTATAAAATAAAAATTTATATAATAATCTTGATATATGAAAATTCTTAGGTTTGCAGTTTTAACTTTAATTCTTAAAGTTGTTTAGAAGTATTTATTAAAGTTAGTTGTATTTATTTGAGATTTAACGATATACAAATAATTAGGCGTACCATAAGATATATGACTATTTATTTTAAAGGTTATTGGAGTTTTATAAATAAATAAGGTCTTAGAACGTTTGTGAGTTTTTCTTCGCTATTTAATTTATTTCAATAAGGTAAATCTCGTCAAATTACGCATCATCCGTCATGCATTGGGTTTTGCGGAAAAATCATCCTTTCAGGATAAGGATGTGGGCTGTCATCCATTGAATCGTGATTAAAATAATCTCAGCCGACCGCTTCCAACCACACTTGATTAAAATGGTGTTGTGACCTAAGGAAATGAAGTCATTTAATTTAACTTAGAGCGTTGAATGCTTCGTGATCTGCTGCTGAGCCGTTGAGCTCCGATCATCGATCAACATCTGATTGGAAAAAATCACACTTATTAAGTTCACAACTTTGACTGAACCATAGCCTTGAGACCGAGATTATTCATTCAGGAACTCGTTTAAACAAAAATGTTTTCTAGTCTTATCCTCCTTTTTCTCCTCTTCACTTTGGCTTTCACGTTTACTGAACTTACAAGAAAGTCGAAATTCTTGCATGAATGATGTGTACAAGGATAAAGATGGAACATATTTGAGAGTTTGAGCTAGAGGTTGAGGAAAAGAAGAGTTTTGTTAATTTCGGTGTACCGATGGTATTTCCTAGGGTGCTTGTCAGTTTGAAGTAGTTTAATTGACTGATTAATATAGACTTTGTTTGTCTTTAGTTTTACTTACCGTAAAATTTGATTTATATAAATTTTTACGTATTATTATCATTATACAAATTTTAATATATAAATTATCACTAAATTACTTACTATATAGCTGAATTCCATTTATTTTATCACTCCATCTTTAACTCATTCAACTTTCAAAACAAGTAAAAATTAAAAATAAACAAAGCCATAATATTATGTCATAGAAAAAAAAGGGAAGACACACCTAAAGTAATTGAACAAGTATTCAGACATCTATTTGTTTACAAGTCTGTCACTATGCACCCTTTTTTTTATTATATACCTTAATTATGTATAGTAACATTTATCAAATATTTTTAACATTTTATATTAAAATTATTTAAAAAATTTACATCGTAAATTGTATAATTTCTTTGCTCCTTCAACAAGTTCATTAGTTAAAACGACGAAAGTATTGCTAACCACGACGTCGATTTCAAAGGGACAGTGAATGAACACTCTTATCCATAGTTACTTCAAAAGTCAATCTAATCTAACATGAGAAGTGAAAGTGATCTACCCAAAAATTGGTAAAGTTAAAAATATTGAAAAATAACAAATGAATATTATGGAAAATACTCTTGAAAATATGTTATTTCAGTAAAACTAAATATTATAACAAATTAATGTCAAAATAATCAATTGTCAAGTCTTAAAAGAGATTAATTTTGCGATTATAGAGTGAAAAATAAAATGACTTCTGGAAACAGTAAAATTCCAAAATTCAATGGGTAAAGAAGAATTGCTAAAAAGATGAAAAGAAGACTCTAAAGTAAAACCACAAAACAAGTCACCCTTTCCGAGAAGATTATCTTTAGGGGGGTTTGTGTCTTTGAAGAAAGTACGAAAGATGATATGAAATGACGAAAAATAATTATGAAAATATAGATTTATAGTGGGTGGAAGATAGTGGACATGATGATCTTTGGAAATCAAGATAAAGAAAAATCGATGAATTAAGGTTTGATAGGGTAGTGCAACACAATGGAAGTGAAAATGAGAAAACCAAAAAGTACATTATTACAAGTTTTAGGTAAGCCTTAAATAGCCCACCCAAGGGAATTAAGTGAACGGTTAAAATACAACAATGAGAGTAACGGTAAAATACTATATTTTTTACAATAAATTATTCACTATTTCTCCTATTTTCCAAAGATATATATAAACCCTCCCTTAATGAGAAGATTTTCTTTAAGGAACAACCAGGTAAAAATTTGAACCTTAAGAGGTGTCATTGCTTTCTAAATAAACTTATAACGAGGAGACCTCAAACCTCCACTAGAAATAGAAGAGTAGCAAGATTTAGAAACTATTTTCTGAATGAAGCCACGAATAAAATCATTATGCTCGGAGAATAGAAAATAACAAATTCTTTGATAATTTAAATTTTTATTCTCATGGACATGCCATCAAGTCCAATGAAAAATTCAAAATCCAAAGCACAAAAGGATAGATAACAAGGCCTACGGGCGTGGGCTTGAATGTGGGCCGAAGCCGAGGCCCATTTCAATGGACAGATGAGCACCGTAACGTACAAAAGGTTACATTAATCTCCAACTTCGAAATTTTATTATTTCATTTTCAAAAAAAACGATTCTTCCCAACAAAAAACACTTCTTTATCTATTCTTTAAGGAATTGGTAATAAAATTCTAATTTCAAGTGCTATGAACAAGATCAGATCTTCTTCTTTTTTTACAGTTATAGATCTATTTATATATGTCGAAAATTTAAGAAAATAAAAAGGAAAATTAGGAAATAAAATTTTTTTTAAAGATTATTTGTATACAATGTGGAAATTTTGGAAAATTAATTTAAAGATTTTTTTTTTTATATTTTAACATTTCACATTTTTCTTGTTACTATGAATTTAACGGTCAGGGGAAGTTGGATAAGACATACAAGATTAGAAAAGTACATTATTAATAAAATTTCTGTCAATTTCTAGAATTTTTTAGAATTTACAAATACCTGAAATTTTTTTGATCCCCACCCCACACCCATATAGGTCAAAAAATTTTACCTTTTGCAAAAATACTTTATTTTTTCATTTTCTCTCTTTTATTCATGCATGATGACATTTTATTCATGCCGCCTGTTCATCTTCAGTGTGTTGTAAGTAATACATCGCTGTCAGTGTTTAATCTTACTTGAATGGTTGCTATTAGTGCTCAAATCTTTTCATTTTTTTTTCAAATTTACAGCCACATTTAAGACAGGATTCACCTATTAAAAAAATAAAAATGATCCTTTGTGAGTAAGACTAACAATAATTTATTATTAATTGTTAATACTTATGTCTGCATTAATATCTCTCTCTCTATATATAAGTATATATATATATGGAAAAAATGGCTCTACAAGTGCTTACAGAAAGTCGATTTTATAAGCACCTATTGGATCAAGTTTTAACAGATGTTGGATCAAAAAAGAGTGTTTGAAAAAAACTCTAGAAAAACTCCCACTGATGACACTTGCGAGATTTGCAATTCGAGATTCCTTTTCGATTTGCGAAAAAAAACTTCAAAAAAAGTCACTTGCGAGATTTGTGCTTCATTTTCACCTACGAGATTTGCGGTTCAAATGGAACACGGAAGCACATCAGTTAGCGTTGGATCTATCGACGAATTACAAGTGCGCTTTCATGTTATTAAAAGTTGATTTATTAAGTACATTGATTATACTTTCATTTAACATGAATGAACATTTATTGGAGGAAAAATGTTTACAACATTTATTAGGAAAAAAGTTAGACCGATGAACTATTAATTACATTAAATATTTCATTTAATAGTACAAAGTAAAATATGTTTAATATGAAATGTTACCTTTAATTGTCAACTACTCTGTAAAGAACAAACGGATGTAAAAGTAAATAAATAGTTACAGATTCAAGTTAACATTTACAGAGTGCTTGATAATTACAAAGTAGTTGATAATTATCAACTACTCTGTAAAGTTAATTATCAACAGACAAAGATTATTATCAATTACTCTGTAAAGTTATCAATGTACTTTGAAATTTAAAATTAATTATCTTAATTTGTTGGTAATTTAAAAGTCGTAATATGTACACATTTACAAAGTAGTTGATAACTTTAATTAAATGTTGCAACGTTAACTTTACAGAGTAATTGATAATTTCAAAGTCTCACTCCTTTATTGTCGCACTTTTAATTAAAGAATCAATCATTCTCGAATTGTCAAAAGCTATTGGGTGATAAACAGCAAGTATAATGGCTAAAAGATAACTATTCTGAAATGCAAGGGCTTGATGACCTAGAGTTCAATATTAGAATGGAAGGGTCGGCTAACCATCTCGATGGAGAAGGAGAAGGAAGTGTAAGTTCACACCATACCATGAAATTTTCTTCGGAGGATGATGTATATAATTTTTATAATGCATATGCAATAAAGAAAGGTTTTGCTATTAGAAAAAGTTGATTCAGAAAATCAAAAGCTAGTGGAGAATTAATATCACATAATTTTGTTTGTTATAAAGAGAGACATAAGGACATGAATGACAAACGTTACTCGGGATGTGATGTGGGCAGACAACAAGACATCTAGGAGGGTTCTTTCCCTACAAGTTTTATGTGGTGTGCAATGAATTAAATGTGTGCATTGTTGAGAAATTTGTCAAGGAACATAATCATATTCTTACGTCACCTGCAAAATCGAAGATGTTAAGATCTCATAAAAAGATATCATCTGTATCAAAAGAGTTATTGAATACCCTCTCAGAATGTGGCATTCAATCTTCCAAAGTGGAAAATATTCTTCCAAATATGTCATAGCAAAATATTATTCCCGATCAAGTTATTCACCTTAATAGGACTAGGCAAAAGAATAATATGGGCAAGGAATGTATGACGGTAGTATAGTATTTTCAGCAACAAAGTCAAAAGGATCCAAATTATTTCTTCTATTTTAAATTAGATGAAGATCATACAATCAAAAGTGTCTTCTAGGCTGATGGAATGGCTCATGAAGCATATATGAAGTTTGGAGATATGGTTATTTTTAACACCACTTATAGGACCAATAATTTCAACATGTCTTTTGCACATTTACTGGAGTAAATCACCACAAGCAGTCCACATTGTTTAGGTGTGCCTTACTAGTAGATGAGACAAAAGAAACTTTTCATTGGTTGTTTAATACATTCCAAACTTGCATATATGACAAGAATCTAAAGGCCATTATTACAAATCAAGATCATGCAATGTATGTAGTTATTCCTGAAATTTTTCCAGATTCTATACATCGTTATTATTCTTGGCATATTTATCGAAATGCCATTAGTCATGTCGCAGAGATGCGCACTGATGTCAACTTTAAGGTTGATTACAATAAATGTACATATGGTGTAAAGACTCCTAAAGAGTTTGTAAAGGAGTCGGAATTATTAACAGTTAAATATCCAACACTACATAGTAACTCTTGCTAAATTACATGTATACCATCTGATAGCATTGGGTTCCATGCTATATGAAAGATATATTCATGGCAAGCTTGACCACAAGTCAAAGGTTTGAGAGCGTAAATTCATTTTTTATGGGTATGTGCATTGTCATGCTCCTTTTTCGGAATTTGTTTTCCAATATGATAGAGCATTGAAAGCAAGACGTTAATCCGAGAAACATGAAGACTTAATTACTTTGACAACAAAGCTGACACTTTTATTCTCTACCTCAATTGAAATACAGGTTGCTGTAAGTTATACAAGGAAAATATTTTCTGTATTCAAGATGAAATGAGAAAAGAATGACGTATCTTAATAAAAAAAATAAGCAAAGTAGGTGTGCAATATTGTTTTAAAGTTTGGAATCCAATGATGTCAAGAAAACCTAAAACAGTCATTTTGAATATGGAGACTAATTATGATGTATGCTATTCATGCAAGAAATTTGAAAATGAAGGTTTTCTTTGTCATCATATCTTTTCTATATTGTGGAAGAAATAGATCACCCACATACTAAGTAAATATATATTGCGTAGATAAATCATTCACTGCAGATACCACAGTAGCACTATTAGTGGACCACTAGATCATATTGACAGGTATGCTTATTATATTCATCAAAAAATTTTATTTCCACAATTGATGCTGATAAAACATCTTTTTGTATTTGTCACAGGTTTACTCCTCTCATGAGATGGGACTTTCGGTCTAGTACATTCAAATTGATGGACACTATTTTCACTTCAACAGAATAGTACGCATTAGTGAAATCAACTTTTGATAATTTGTTGAAGAAAACCGATGGATTATGTGTGCAGTGTACACATGATGATCAAAGTAGAAATAACCCTACCACACTTGATTTATCAATTGATTTCGTAGTGAATGATCCATCTACATCAAGAAAAACCAAAGGAAGACCTGCCCATTCTCAACGGCTAAAAGCTTCCATTGAAGAAATTAATACCCAAAAGAAGAGAATGATGTGTCATGGGTATAGGGAATTAGGTCATTACATAACTACTTACCCCAATGCAGGTAGTCGTCAATAAAACAGGGAAGTTGATGCCTGAAGAGGAATATGACACAAGCATGCTTACATTACAAATAAACTGATGTAATTTTATTAGTGAGATATATGCCAATGTAACTGTTTTAGTCAAATAAATTGATGTAATATATTGAAATATTGAAATTCGTTCAGGTCAGGACTTGTGTTTGGTGATATATATCTTTTTAATATATATGTTTAGTTTTGTAGTCATAAAAAATGTAGAGATTGTTAAGGATAATGTTCTTTAATTAATTATCCTTACTATTTTGATGAAGAATTTAATCTTAACGTTCTATAACAAAACTTATTATTACCATTTAAGTATGTTTAATGCACACAGATTCACATAAAGCTTCAAGAGTAACCCTGCTATCGTTGTAAAAAACTTTCAAGTGGTTTTCCAACGTTTAAATAAGGCGGAAGTATCGTATAAATAAAGTAGCGACAAATTGAAGCATCGTTTACAGACTCGTCTATAAACGATAGTTTCGTGACTTTACCTTACAATTAGGTGGAAGTACCATCAATTGAATTATTTAGGTGACGGCCATACTATACAACGCACGTGCCTAACTTAAAAAGTCACGTATGAATGTTAAAACACCGGTCTTTTAATACAATCGTCTGATCTTTTAATACAAAATGTCGATTTTCTCATCACATGTGAACTTAAAATTTCACGTGTCATCTAACTATATCCCTTCGAATATTAAGTTGACGGCCATACTGTACAATGCACGTGCCTAACTTAAAAATTCACGTGTGAATGTTAAAATGCCAGTCTTTTAATACAATCGTCCGGTTGTTAAAATAAAACATCAATTCTCTCATCACGTGTGAACTTAAAATTTCACGTGACATCTAAGTATACCCTTTCAAATATTAAGTTGACGGCAGGGTAGGTCAAAATCAATAAGGTCGACAAAGAGATAGAGCTATTAAAGTCCAAGTATGACTTCTCTACCGACATCTTTGAAGTTGTTGTAGAGGAGGTCAACATTGCAGAAACAGAGAACTTGCGACTACAATTAGGGTCAGAAAGAGAAAAACTACACAACATCAGGTGTGCTGAGCAAAATGTGTTAAAATCATTTGGTGATTCCATAACACCGTTCAGTACATATGAAATAGGAAAGTATTCTAAAGTTACTAAAAGGAGACATAAGAAGCCTACTCCAAAGCCTAAGAACATTATACCCATCCGTCCACAATTGTCAACTTCAGAACAGTTAAGCCTTAAAAGTAGGGTGGAGGAAGCTGCAAAACATAAAATTTCAGTAGTAATGGAAGAACATTACAGTCCTCTAAGAATCTCAACTGAATAACGCATACAAGAATCTCTTAATTTCCAAGTTGAAGAAGAGCATGTAAATCAGTAACAAGAGACTTCAGAGGTGCACAATAAAGATCAGTTGGGATTGGTTGTATATCAGTCATAGATAGAGAATATTGAAGATTTACCAAGTACTTCTTATTCATTTCTTGAGGAAGGTATGACAGTAGAAAATCTATATTTTCGAAATCAGAAATGTGTAGACAATTATAATAAATTTTTGAATTATGAGATACTGTACGAAAGACCAGTAAATTTTAAAGATTTATAAGATATTTCGATTGACGGTACTTCTGCCTAATTGTAAAGTATATCCACAGAACTACCGTTTATAAATGGGTCCATAAATAGTAGTTTCGTGCGTCACTTCTTTATTTTAACGGTACTTCTGTAAAATCCTTGAGAAATGCAGAAATAAATACTTCTTCTAGAATAGTGCATATTGTAATTGAAATTAAACACAACGACACATAGAAAATAATCAATTGAAAATGGAGTGTTTTTAAATATTTATTCAAAATATTTTTAAATTAAAATTGAATTATTTTAAAAAAATCGACAAACTTCTTTCAAATTTAATCACCGTATTCGTAATTAATGAATAATTAATTAATTGTCATAAGTTAATTAATACAACAATTCAAAATGCATATAAGTAAACTTTTAAAGTTAAGGGAGAGAGAATATACACGTCTTTTTAGGTAAAAAGAGAGAATGTTTTTAAATTTTACCTACATAAGAAAGTAACTTTTAAATTATGTAATTTCAACTATGTAAGATCAACAAATACCTATAAAATTGACTTCTGTAAATGTCTACGGAACCCCATACCCTTATATATATATATATAAAACACGAAATTTCGAGGCATAGCCTGTAAAAGCTGTAAAACACGTACGAGTGCACTCTTTCGCGGTGGGAAAAAAACGTAAAATATGAAAATCACAAGATTTGATGAAAAATTGTAAAAGTAAAGGATATTTATATACATACGAGAAAGGATAGAAATCTCAAAATTTAAATATTTGTACTTACATAAGAATCGATAAGAATGTGAATGAATAAATATTAAATAATAATATAAATATATTTTTATATTAATAGATATTAAATTTTCTGTGTGGTTTTTTTATCGAGATTGGAAAAAAAAATCGGTGACGATCGAAGATGACTTCACTGGCAGGGCGACAATGACTAGGAGAACACAAGCAGGGAGAAATGTCTCTCGCCATTTTCTGTGGGTACAAACGATCGTCAAAATTTGATCAATAAGAAATAATTTTTTTCTTGTGAGTTTCGAATGCAGAAACCCCACCTAAACTAGGATTTTTTTTTGTCAAACCGTCATTTTTCTTATTACTAGAAAATATAAATGGAAGTTAGATTTTATTATATATATGTGTGCGTGTTTGTATATATCTTTGCAGGGGTAGACGAGAGTTTACGGCAGTGCAAGAAAGACGGGAATTGAATGATCGAAGAATGGAGCGCGAGCAGAGGAGTTGCAGGGAGTACAATGTATCTTTGAAATGTGCATAAAAGATTGCCAAGAACAACATGCGTACGTGGCTGGTACCTGTGATACAAATGCACAGAGACGCCGTCTCCCATCCCACCGAGGGACTGCTGCTCCTTGTGCCCGGATCGGAACAGCCGCCGCATGTGCATTTTCCGCCGCTTCGGATTTTGATAATATCGAGAACACGTTTCAAGCTGTAGGATACGTAGCGCCTTCCGTTAGACTTCAAATCAGCAAGATTCCTATGGTTCCGCCTTACCAACAAGACAACAAGAATCGTCGTCAGATTTTTTCTTTTTTTATTGGTTGTGTTTATTTTGTCTGATTCAAACTTATTTTACTGCAGGACATTGTGAGTTTTACGGTTCTAAAAGCTTTTTCTTGTACCATGGTACATTTCCAAAACTTGCAAATATTCGGTCTAACTATTTTCTGAAGTATTTTATCAAAATTCTTTTCTAAAATTTTAACTTCTTAACTCTTACTAATTTTTTGAAACTTTGAAATTATTAATCAAACATAATTATCATTGTTTGTACACTTAAATTTCACGAGAATTCACTTAATAATTGACTGAAATTTATGAGCTGCCTACGAGAAACGATAAAAAATTACTTTCATATGATTTTCCAAGCGTACAAAAATAAAATACAATGTTTCAACCTCTATAGCAAATAAAAAAGGAAAACAACTTCTTTCCCTACTTGCATAAAAACCTCTTGACAAATGTAGTGCTAATCTTTTGATCATTCTTATCCTTTTGCAACTCTCAACCTTTTTTCCATTGATCTTGAAGTTTGATCCTCTTGACCACTATCCTGATTTCTCGTTAGTCTTGACAATTTTGTCTTGTAATTCTTTCTTTGACTCTCAATCTTATAATCCTCTCACCTGTTCTGTCGATTTCCTTTTTTTTTTTGACTGTCATCAATTACATATGATTTTTCCTCAACAATTTTTTTGTATGATCTAATCTATTATTCATATATCTATTATATGCCATTTTTGATACAATGACCGTTATTAACAGATTTGCAATCAAATATTTTAATTAATATCATTTTTGTATGCTTACATTTCTATAAATTCTGGTACAAACATAAACATCCAAAATTTCTAATTTCTGTCATCATGCTCCCGCAAACAAACATCTTTTAATTTTGTAATTTCTAATTAAATTCTATCGTTTTTAATTTTTTTAATTTTTAAATTCTCGTTATTTCCCTATTTATCAGTTTTACGTACAAACGAAGAAAAGGGTCACCTGTCGACGATGATTGGAACGGTGGGATTTGCATCGGAATGAGTTGACACGTCGCTGTTGGGGCCGGGGTGGCACAAGCGGATTCACGTGGTGAACCCGCCGCTGGGCATGTGAGGCGAGGGGCACTTATTGGGCTACTGGCGAAGGCGCCGGATCGACACGAACGCGTTCCTCCAATGGAATGGAGAGTGGCATCGCCGTCGCCGGGAATCCAAGGCATGTGGGAGCCGTGTACGCATCATGGGTGACACACATGAACCCAAAAAACATCAGGGGGCAGACTCATTTTTACGGGAGCTTCAACCGTGGAATGCGGGTAGAAGAGTCAAATGCTTATCCGGACGTGCTGTGTTGTTCTCCTCCTCCTCCTCCTTCTCCTACTCCAGAACAGACAACTCCCACCAATAATATGAACATGGCAGTGGGTTAGTAGTTTATTTCAACTGGCCACCAATGATGAGCTGAATGCAGTGGACGCCATCTCTCCACATATATGCCCAATGAAGAGAGCAGTTGGGGGTGCTTGCTCGATCGTGTCTCCATTCGAAATAAGAAGAATGCAGTGCTGTGTCAATTGTCAAAAAAGCAGGGAGCTAGCGAGCTCTCTAGCTTGTTTGCTTGAGTGGAGTCCAACTCCACACACACACCCAACCACATGAATTACTTGCAGGACCCACTCACTACAAGGTACGTTTACATACCCCCTGAAGCCCTGTAAAATTAAATGGATCATTTATTACTGCAAAAAACTTACTTCGTTCATGCTGCTAAGCCCCCCTATTTGTGAAATTAGTATATATCCAGCATCGTATATAGCGCGCGCGTCGCCGCTGTTTTAATTCTTTCTTTCTTTTAATAAAAATCTATCCAACTTGATTAGATATTAAACATCGATCTATATATATAAGGCCCTCCGAGGAGTACAAGATCGATTTAATTGACACCGTGAAAAGGAATAAATTAACAATATTTTGTGGTCTTTGTGATTGTGTTAAATAGATATTATATATTATGGAAAATCCTACATTTAAAAATGTAAAGATCAACACATGGTCAAAGTATAATTTAGGAATATACGATAAAATCTTTGCCTTATTTCATCCTCAGTTTAATTATATATGTCAAAGATATCACCGTCGTGAAAGCATTTGAGGACCACGAGTACGGGATATATATTCAACCATGCACAGCGAGGATGCACCACAGAACGAGCGGCGCCATTTCAAAGCTGCAGTTTCCACCACAAGTTCATTACGCACTTTAATTGCCATAAGACGAAAAGTCACGTTTCACGAGATTCCCCTTATCTTAATTACGACTCTGCGATTTTTGGTGGGATGCATGTAAATTGAAGGGAAGAGATGGCCTTTTCTCGGCACGCCAACAAATTAAATGGTTGTACAACGACCCCAGAGACGAACGATATATGCGAAATGCATATATATATGTCCCTGCTGTCTGCTGACTCGATCATTAATTAGTTGTGCTAATTAACATATAAAATGTCCCCAGATAACCCGAACTTGCAGCAACTGTTCGATGATGAACTTGTATGGCAAAGATATCAAAAAATGGCCGGATGAGATAGTAAAGCAATAGCAGAAACAAGAGAGGAAGAAAGAAACGGTAGGCCCATGGATTACATCAGAATGAGGACCCGGCCATTAACCTGGCCATATCGATCAACTGCAACGAATACCATGTTCTAAAATCTGGAGGAAGAAAACAAACCAAAAACTATTTTGTGATAGCTAGGTATCCAACAATGAGATATATGCAAGAGATAGATTTGTCCATCATATTTACGTGGGAAGCAGTAATTTACAAGCTCGGAGTAGCTAACGTGGAACGGGAGCTAGCGGTGCTACATTTGAAGGCTTGTTCATCATCGATCGCTCCAAAGTCCCGGTTCTCCGACCCGGTCGACTCCTCCGTCACACCGTTTCTTTCTTTCTTTATTGGTCGGAGACCAGAGGATCGGAGGCGAATGGAATGTTGCCTCCATCGTCCACCCCTGCTCCCACGCTCAATCCGCATGGTGGGACTCGGCTCGGCCCTTGTGCGCTAGCTGGTTAATTCACACCCTTCTTACTACGTGCCTTGTGAAGCAGACGGCGCGCTTCAATTCCACCAGGCGATGCAAAATGTCCATCACCTGCAGTGTGTAACAGCCACGGTACGTGCCAATCAGCGATGTATGCAATCGCGGCTTGGGGTGAAGCGAGACGAAAAATATACAATAATGAAGCAAGCGGTCCCCGGCGGACCACCGCCGAACCCCAACAAATGGGCTCGACAAATTGAACAACGACAACGACGATGGATGATAAACATTGCTATCGTTATCGCTACAAAAATTAAGTTTATTGTTTAAATCGCGAGGCTCAGGGCGCGCGCTTGCCTCGGAAGGGTCTCGGAGGGAGTAGGAGGCGGTGGTGTCCCTGGGGGTCTTGGTCACGAGGATCCCAAACCCTTGCCCGCGGTCCCGCAACACCTTGAACGCGTCCTCGTCGGTGCGGTCGTCCCCGATGTACACCGGCAAAACGTCTTTGCGGCTTGCGAGGCCTGTGCACACCGTTAAATTTATTTATTTATTTATTTAAAAAAAAACACTTCAGTGGTGTGTCAACTCCGTCCAGCAGCGCCACGGTGGAGACTCACCGAGCGACTCCAGTAGGAACTCCAGGGCCTTGCCCTTGTCCCATTTGATTGTGGGACGAATCTCCAGCACCTGCACAGAGCAGCGACGCCACCGTTTTGATCAGGTTTGTACAACACTAGCAGTGGCATGAGCATGGACGGGTGAGATTGGAAAAATGTTGCGAGCCCTGACCTTCCTCCCGTGGGTGAGGTGTAACTCGGGGTAGAGCTTCAGCACCGACTCCACCTGTTCTGCCAGCAGATACCAACTCTGTCGGCACCGCAAAGTGGGAAGAGGATCTATCAGGGCATGAGTAGGAAAAAGAGGCTGCGTGACTTGTGCAAGTGAACAACTGAACAAATCTATATCTGTATGCATCTCTCTCTCTCTCTCTCTCTCGATATATATAGCAAACACATTCATGTATGTAAGTATACACATGTAAGCCAAATAAAAACAGGCGTGAGGAGATGGAAGGAAGGTGTGGGGTGGTTTGGGTACTGGTGCTGTGTATATGGCGGCAACTGTTGGCACTAACCTTCTCGTCCACGCACCGGTAGTGAACTGAGGCGCAGAACTTGTGGTTCTCCACCTTGGACCCTTGGATGAACCAGGTTTTCTCCACGAGTGCCTTGTGCACCTCGTCTATCATTGGGAGGAACTTGGTGGCGGGCTGGAAGAGAACGGATATCGCATCCTGTTTGGGGATGAATGAAAATATCTTTTAGTGACAAGGTAGCGATGCACGGAAGCATACAGATCTTTGATTTTCCCCGAGGTGGAGAGGAAGATGAAGGAGACCTCAAGGGTGTAGGTTGGGCTTACTCTGTTATGCCCTGCTCTGCCTTTGGCAGGGCCTTTTATGTCCATCCCGTGGCTGCCCGCATAGTACAATTCGGCCAGCCGAACCAAGTTGTACACCTGCAAGACGGAAGGATGGAGTGAACAAAAATGTGAATTCAGGGAGCAGAGAAGGGACCGCGGGAAGAACGGGTGTGGAATGTACGTTGTCTCTGCACCTCCCGCTCACAATGGCGGTGGGGAAGTACCTGGCCACGTTCCTCACGGCCGACCTCATCTGCCCAAACCATAGCAACATCGATCAGGATGGCGCACGTAACAGAACAGAGGAAGAAGGCGGGGAGTGCACAAACCCTGTCGGACATGAACGCACGGTCGGGGTCGTCTACGATGGGGCAGAGCGTGCCGTCGTAGTCGAGAAACATGACGATCTGCTTTCCGTTGGACGCGCGGACGATTTGGTCGAACATGGAGAGGGCCGAAGGATGGTCCATCTGCAAATCATCGGAAACGTCGTCACCAAATCCATCATGCCCCGTGGTGGTCGTACCGTAGTCCAACAAGATGGAGGAAGGAAGGAAGGTAGAGGCCTCACCAACCAAGAAGAAGAAGACCGCTCGTCCGCCATCAAAGGCGGTGGTGACAAGGCGGCAGCCGCCTTGACGTGCGTAGGCGAGGATGCCTTCATGGAGTCAACCCAGACGTTACTGGCGGCAACACCACCGCCGGGGCTGGGGCCGGCAGCTATCTCGAGCCTCTTGATGACATACGCAGGAGATCCCCCACGAGGCGGAGGGTAAGCAAATCGCGGGGAGGAGTTGGGCACGCATATCGTCATCGCCTCGGGCACCACCACATTCTGCTTGGTCATATTTTCCGGGAGCGGCGGAACGGCCAAGCCCCCAAGCCGCCGTCGTTGATGATGTAGCTAGATCGGGAAGGAGGAGGGTGCGATGATGGACGGCTCGCTTCTTCTTCTTCCTCCTGGTCGTCGTCCGGCCGGTGGTTGGTGGCGTGGGTTTTCGTCGGTTGGAAGGCGGAGCCGGGGAGGAGCCGGGGAGGAGGGCGGGGGTGAGAAGGAACGGGCGGATCCGGTGCTCAATTTATACTTGAAATTTAAAAGGCAAGACCGCGGGGACCCACCGCTCCAGCCATTACCGCCGCCACCACCTTCCCACATTTTTTACCTAAACATCTATTTTATCCTCACCAAAATAGATCGTATATATAATTATCAATTGCACATCATATTCATATATCTCGCCTTCCGTCTCCATTTGAATTTTCTTCTCCTCGAGGGCTCTTGCCTCGCACACGTGTCTCCGTCAATGTTTCTTGGAGCAGCCTGCCAGCCTGTTTGCCGCCAAGCAGAGAGTTCCCAGCTGCCCTTCCCGACGCGGATTCCAAGTCAGCCGGACGCGTCAGGTGAGGTGGGTTCCGCGTCCGAGCCGCAGGACGAGAGCGCGCAACCATTCGGATACACCAGGAGGCGTGTATGCATCGGCGAATGCGAAATGTTTGATGCAACGTGTAAGTTCCGGTGGGGTCGGGTAAGGAAACAAGCGGCCCCATGAAAAAACAAGCAGCCGAGGACACCTGGGAAAACCGCTTAGCTCCGTCGGATGCACAAGCCATCATACGTGCCACCAGGAATTTTGCACCTAACAATATTATATTTTTTAATAAAGAATTAATTTTTTAATAATATTATCAGAGTTATTTAATTTTAAATTATTATTTTTATATATACACAATAAAAGAAGATAAAGAAGAAATTTAAGAAATAATTTAAAAAAAATTTGATAGAAGCTAATATATTACAAGAATCTTAATAAAATATTTACAATTTCCTAATCAATGAATGTAAAAAAAAAAAGATCGTCAATAATACCATTAAACATTTACATGGTGGTAGGTGTTACAATGTACACAAAAAATGAAATTAATGTTACGTTTAGTTAGATAAGTTATTAAAAAATTTAAAGAATTTAAATTTAATTTAAACCATTAAATTAAGATATCACTAAAAAAAATAATTTTAATGATATCACTGTAAAACATTTTTCCTTTCTAATATATAAATAACCTTTTTATTTGGATTTAAAATAATATTACGAAAATAATATAAATCGACAACCTTCTTTTATTCCGAATGGAGGTTCTACGTAACTTATGGTGTCCCCATTTAATTGAAAGACTGAAGCCTCCATAAGATAATTTCTGCAAATACCCTTACATGAAATTTAAATATCAGAAAATTAGGGTAAATTTATTTAAATATTTCTTTAAAACCTTTCGACAAGTGAATTTTTTAAACCATTTTACAACAAAAAATATATATAACAAACATCAAATTAAGATACGCACGCAGACACATTCATTTGAAATTCACCTCAAAATTAAAGTGGATCTCATACAAATTTTTATAAATCTGTGTATTCCAGGTAGGAAAAAAAACATACGTTGATGTAAATATCTCAAATTTTTTAAAAAAATTTCTTTACTTTTTGTTAGATATAAATACCTCCTAGCTGTCATTATACCTTTTTATCTTATTTTGTTTTTATTTATTTTTGTTTTGTCTCTTCTAGTTTGATAATAAGATTTTTTAATTTCAATAATTACAGGAGGTTAAAGTTAAAAGTGATTTTACATATATTATTGAAATTATATAGTAAGTTATAAAGTAAAAATTTATATATAAGAATTTATACGATAATAATAATAATATATCAAAATTTATTAAAAGCTAAAATAATTCATTCTTAAACGTATTTTTTGTTAACTCTGGTTATGATTTTATAACCGTAAGTTTAAACAATTTTTTATCTTTATTTGTCTATTTAACTTTTTAAAAAAAACAATGGACCACTTGTTGGTATGTGTCCGCCGTCAGATCCTGTGGACCAAGCTCTTCAATATTTAACGGTTTGTGGATATTTTTTTCAACAAAGAAAACATTATCTGTAAATATATTTCTCGAATTCATATCGAATTATCCAAAATTATTAAAGGCGATATCGAAAACAATCCGTTCGGACCTGAAATAAATTCGAAAAATGGGAGGGAGGTAAAAGTGGTGCAGTCCGTCAGGTGCGCGTTAAATTCTCGTTGTAATGTTTTGAAAATTGAAGGGAAAAGTGCAAATTGACGTGCATGCGGTAAGTAAGCATGCATGCATGTGGCCTCACGATAGAGCGTGATTAATTGCAGGTACTTAAAGTTGATGACACGGCTTGATGAGGTGGATAGGTCGTTTCAACAAAAGCTGCATGATTTGAATTTTTTTTTGCAATTTTTGTGGAATCTTTGGTTTCCCATAAATTAAGCAAATTTAATAAATAGATACGACCTCCAAACTTGTGGATGGAAAGATAATCATGTCGTTAATTAGGCGTTGAGTTTAAGGAAGGGACTCTAATTTAAAAATAATCTACGCTTAAAAAAAGTAGTTACCAAATTTTTGGATGGCGTGCACGCAAAAAGTGGTTTGGTTTTGTTAAAAAACACAGACATCGACATTTGCTTCCATACCAAAAATGGAGACATGTATATACAGACTTTGTTTGTTTTCTATTTTAATTAATTTTAAGAGTTAAAGTTAAAGTAGTAAAATAAATAGAATTGAATTATATAATAAATAATGTGGTAGAAGTTTGTGCGTAAAGATGTGTATAATGATACAAATTAAATAATAATGCCAGCATATATAATTCAGATAATTTTGTTTTTAATTAATTAAAAAAATTATTCGTTAAGCACCTTTTATCAAAATGATGACAAAACAATTTTTATGTCTCCACGGCCCAATCCAAATTATTCGGTCGATCGTCAGTAGAGCCCGACAATGACCCAAACCAAGCCCATAAAGTGAGAGGACTAGACCTAGAGAAGAGCCCGACAATGACCCAAACCAAGCCCATAAAGTGAGAGGACTAGACCTAGAGAAGAGCCCGACAATGACCCAAACCAAGCCCATAAAGTGAGAGGACTAGACCTAGAGAAGAGCCCGACAATGACCCAAACCAAGCCCATAAAGTGAGAGGACTAGACCTAGAGAAGAGCCCGACAATGACCCAAACCAAGCCCATAAAGTGAGAGGACTAGACCTAGAGAAGAGCCCGACAATGACCCAAACCAAGCCCATAAAGTGAGAGGACTAGACCTAGAGAAGAGCCCGACAATGACCCAAACCAAGCCCATAAAGTGAGAGGACTAGACCTAGAGAAGAGCCCGACAATGACCCAAACCAAGCCCATAAAGTGAGAGGACTAGACCTAGAGAAGAGCCCGACAATGACCCAAACCAAGCCCATAAAGTGAGAGGACTAGACCTAGAGAAGAGCCCGACAATGACCCAAACCAAGCCCATAAAGTGAGAGGACTAGACCTAGAGAAGAGCCCGACAATGACCCAAACCAAGCCCATA
>JAMKPZ010002050.1:0-36407 GCA_024699675.1 Amphibolis antarctica
ATCCACCATTACCCAAATTGTGTCATGGCCTCGAATGGTTTTTGGCAATACCATAACAAAATTGATAGTAATGTCTTCCCACTTTCACTCAAAAATGGCAGGCAAAGGTTGCAAGGTATCAGCAAACATCTGATGTTCGGCCTTGACTCACTAACAAGTTAGGTAGTGAGCGACGCATTCAATAATTTATTGTTTCATGCCTTCTCACCAATACCTGGTCTTTAAATCTTGGCACATTTTGGTAATCCCAGGGTGAATCATATAATTTGCACTATGTGCTTCTTCAAGTATCTATTTTTTGATGTTGGGATCCTTGGGTACGCATAACCTTCTCCTAAATCTCAATGTGCCATTCTATAGTGTAAACCCCCTGCTCCATTTCTCTTTGAGCGCGTAATAGGTTAGCATCTTGATGATAACCTTCACGAATACACTGTACGTAATAAGGTGGGTTCTAATCTTAATCTCGCTAATGAGGCCTCACATGTGGCTAGACATACTTGAATCTCTTGTCTATCAAAATCTATCAAGATGCACTACTCTTGTGTCAATAAAGTAATATGCTCTTCCAAAATTTTACTAAAATTAATTGATTAACGAGAAAAGACTTACAAGTATTTCTCATTTAATTGTTAAATAAAATTTTTCCTTATTGTCAACCTCACCCCTCTCAAAATTTTACTCATCCAACAAAAAAATCATCTATACTCACAATCCCTCTTCTCTTGTGACCTCCCAATTGTACTCACCAACACTATGCAACACACAGTACTTCACTATAGAAAAATAGAAAAAAGATGATGAACCTAAATCTATTACCTTTTACCAAAAATCTGTTGCCTCCACCCTAAACTCACCCTCTCTCAACCGACCTTGGTCGACCCTTTTTGTGTCAAATTAATCTCGTGACACTCCTTCCACATTGATGACCTGCATGGCTGTATTAAAGAAGAAAGAGGAGTTAGAGAGAAATAATAAAAATAAAAAATAAAAATATTAAATATTAAAGAATATTAAAAATAATAAAATATTAAAAAATATTTATAAATTTTTTAAAATTTTCATGAGATAGTACAAATAGTTTCAAATTTTTTTAATTTTTTAATTTTTCTTTTACCTTTTCTTTTCTATTTCTTAAATGTCCACTACGCACAAACAAACCACGATCTTGTTTTTCACTAGTTCTCTACGAAAATGTGCGGAGATCCATGAGAGGACCACGTAGATACACACCGATTGATGTGACTACTGACACACCTACAAATCAGTTATGTATTTTAATTTTAATAATTATAAAAAATTAGAATTAAAAGTAATTTTATAAATATTGTTAAAATTTTATAGTAAATTATTAAATAAAATTTTATTTATAAAAATTTATATAATAATAATAACATATAAAATTTATAAAAAATTGAAGTAACTCTTTTCTAAACGCACCAACGGATGGGCGCGCTCGCTCTCTCAGATCTTATCCCATTGGTGTGAAGAACGACGAAGCAGGTTGAGTAGAGAGGCCTGTCGGCTGCTGCGGCCGTCGACCCTGCGTTTTGGAGGAACCGATGACGGCCGCACAACTGCATGTGGCTGTGGCGCCGCAAAGCCCAGCCCCCGCCCGTGACGCAACACGTACGAGCGCCGTCCCTGTCGCTGGCCCGACACATGACGGCCGGCCGCATCGTCCACGCCACGCCCAGCCACCGTTGGTGAAGTTCGAAATGTCGAACTAGTTTGATGGAAATTTTACTTCTAATTAGTACAAATATTAAAATAAAATTACGTAAAAATTATCTTAACTTACATGAAATTTTTCTTCGTGATTCTGTTACCATAAGCTTTATATTAATTACCATTAAAGTGATGTTTTAGCAGTTGATGATTTTTTAAAGACTTAAAAGCATCAAATTTGAACCTCCATACAAGAAGAAATATTTTAAAAAACTTTTTATTAACTGTAAGGGTATTTTAAACGATTTTTTGGGGAAAAAACCCGCATATATATTTTCGAAAATGGGAAAAAAAAACGCTGGCATTTCCTGACCTCCATCAGATCGACGTTTTTCAATTAGTTTACGTGCCGTGATTATCGATCTTATAATTAATATTTAACTTTGACTGTCAAATAATTAACCATATATAATAATTCAGTTGGTCAAGAAGAATCATAACTCTCATTAAAATTCGAATCTTGATGAATATAAAAATTACAATTATAAAAACAACCTAGCTTGATCAAATCGAAACGAGATTTTGCACCTCTTTAGGAGAAAATGACGGATCGCCTGAGCTTACAATATTATGTTTGTATTTATGTTCCCATAATTCAAATCTTGATTTTCAACCTTTTATCAGAAAATAATTTGAAGTCTGATCAAAGTTATTATTATTATTATTGAATTACTTCCAAGCAATAACAAGAAAATGTACTTCTAGTTTTGTTTGCTTGACTTTAATTTTTATTACTACGAATCATTGAAGTTGATGAACAATGTTAATAAATAATACTATATTGTATAATACAAATAACTGATAGTATCAGAGCTAACTTGCAAAAGTTTTAAGCAAACGAAACTTCAACTTTAACTAATAACAATTATAACATATTTTAGTTACAAACCTAGTTATCATTAAACCCTAAATCTTAAATTTTAAAACCAAAAAATATAAATAATAAATATATTATTCAGCTTAAAAAGAATTAAGTGATTTTTTTTTCTTGTGATCTAATTTTCGTGAGAATGTGATTCTTTTCTTATTTCTGGAAATGAGATTAATTTATTTTTTGTATCATTAAAAAAATTGATGTATTAACTATTTTAAAAACACTTCATAGAATTTTAAAGAATTTGATGTATTTTTTCTTATTCCTGTTTTTTAATTTCTTTCGAACTTTTCGTTTATATATATATATATATATATAACTTTTTATTTTTATCCCTAAATTCATGTCGTAGGCCTTTAATTTTAATAGAATTTTTTGAAAGGCATGCGTTGATTGTCAACGAGAAAATCAATTTGAAACAGTTTTGCTGGTGATTTGATTGAATTTCCAATTTTTTCACGGCGTATTTTTTAAGCGACGCTTCTTGACAAGAATTCACCGGAAATTATAATATGATATGTAAAATGTTGGCATTCATGAAAAAAATTTGCAGGTGTCTTTTGTATATATATATTAGTTTTTATTTTTTAATAGATAGATTTTATGAATTTATAAAAGAAAAAAAAAGAAAAATGTAATAATTTATAAATGTGAAGTCTAGTTTTTAACTCAACCACTAATTGTAAGTAATGAGAGAAGATCATCTAACAAAAAATTCTCGGTAGATATGAGACATGAGGCATGAGACGTGAAAATATCTTATTTTTCCTTCCTTCTCTCTTTGATGTGAATTTTTCATTTTTTGGCATTTTTTCCAGCTTTCATTTAGGGGGATTTGTAAATCAATCAAAAAAAAATTAAATTTTTTATTATTATTGAAATATTAAAAATATATAATATTTTTAATATTTTTAAATTTAAATATAATTTTTTTTAAATTTTCACAAGATGCACAAATAGTTTTATAAAATTTTTTATTTTTAAATTTTTAATATTTTAACAATAAAAAAAAATTACATTTTTTGTTTCATTGATTTACTGAAAACATAAACCCCACTTATTGAATTGATAAAAATGATAAAAAAATTTATCATAATATTTTAAACATCTTTCAATAGCATTTTTGGTATTATTCCTTATGAGAAAAGTTAGCTATAAATTGAAGCATAGCTGTAATAAAGAAAATTCAATTTGAGAAATCTACGTTGCTAAAATTTTTGACAACGATAACTTGAAGCTTGAAGTCGTCGTAATTACTAAATTTATTGAGTCGATTAATTAGTTATTGGACTGTGTTGTAGTACAGTCATTGAAAAAAAATTGTAATTAAGAAGATATATTTGTTTATTAAAGTAATAATTTTTATAAAATTTTAATTTTATTTTTAAAGCATCTATATTTTTTAAATGTGAGCGGCGGACATTAAATGATTTTCTTTTCTGTTTACTTTTCATTTATCCTTTCTTATTTTTTATTTCTTTCTTACTTTTTGTATTTAAACCTTTATTTTTATACATTCCTTGGCATTTGTTGTTAAGTTTTTTAAATTGTATTTATTGTATATTATAATAGTGCATTGAATCAATCAAACAATTATAATGTATATCGTAAATTATGAAATAAAAATTTATATATAATAATAATAATATATGAAAATTTACAAAAAATAAAAAGTCTCTCTATTAATCTTAATTTTGACAACATAATCAAGATTATTATCATTTAATCCATAAAAAACTTGTTTTTTTTAAAAAAACACAAAAGTAATTCTTGGAAAACAACTCTTAAGAAGTAAAGGTAAAAGAAAGAAACAAAATGAAAGGCAGAAATTTATGATGTTAAGTTTAAAATTTTATTAATACAATAAAATATAAAAATTATAAAAAAATCAAATAAAAGAGAGAGAGAGAGAGAGCACGTAGGAAAATAAAAGAAACTCCAGCGAATACAATAATTGCATACGCAGGGAAGATGAGACGGACGATGTACATCACAGTGGACGATGGCTTCTTTTGCAGAAACGCAGAAACCAGAGCAGCGAGGAGGGAGGGTTAGGAGAAGAGGAAAGTGGAGAGGAGATTTCGACATTTAAGACAGAGACCTTCTCTTCTTCGATTCTTCACCTCAATAAACTCAAATCACCATAACTAAATTGTGTTCCATGTCCAATAGGTTTGTTTCGTGCCGTGTATTCGTGTTTTTTGTTTCTCCATTCTGCCGTGTTGGACTGGAATCCTGATCGGGATGCCGATCGGTCTTTCCGGATCGATTTGACGAAATTCTGTTGATTTGTCTCTGTGGAGGTGGTGGCGTTTGGCGATGATTGATGGAAAATGGTGGTGTATTTTTTGTGTGCTGTTGGGGTCTGGTTTGGGGCCGATTTTCGTTTCCGATCCTTTTTGCCAGCTTCTCGATGCTTTTCGTCTTCTTATTTCGACGATGATGATGGTGATGTTGGTGGCTGTGCTGGAGATTCGTCCTGCCTTTTATCGATTCTGATATGTTCATGTGCTGTACTCCATGCGCCTTGGCTAATTCCGATGCTTACATTTGGATTTTGAATTTCTGGTTTATGGACCCCCGATATTTCCGAGGAGATATTTTTTAAAAAAATTTCTATTACCTACGCGTTTGTTAATACTTTTTTTCGGTTTCTTTTCTTTCTATTTTCGTTAAATTTCATCTGGAGAAAAGCGTATCGATCTCGGTTCTCAAGGTTTCCTTATTTTTCTGCAGATTTTGTTCAGTTTTTTCTTTTTGGTGTTCTACGATCAGTAGTTGATAATGGGGAGTTCAGGAGGACCAAACAGAAGATAACACTTTTGTCATCTATAGTCCGTAACTATTATCTGGGTCAGTGAGGGATTGCTTCTATGACGGAGCGATTCTGCTTGACTTCCCAATTTGCTTGATTTTTTACAAACATATTGGATTACGGTTTTGTTCTGGCATCGGTATCATTTGAAGAACTAATTCCATTTGGGTGTTGGCATATTTTTGTCCACTACCACAAGAAGAAACCATCCGACTTGCTTTTGGTAATCTTTAGTAAAAACTATTGCTTGTTTATAATTTTCATGCATTCGATTTCAAGCGTGTAAACGACGTCTAAATGAGTATGAATCCTCAATGCTTCGTTTGTTGCTGGTATGGAGGCCTGAAGCCCTTAATGTTGCATTTCCAATTCTTTCTGGGTTTCAAGAATTTCTCCATGGTGCTTTCCCTCTTGTAAAGCAGTCATAGATTTTGCAATTTTTAGGAAGCCTAGAATCTTTATCTTGTTTGTTGATATCTTGATCATGCCTTTTCGACAGTTTTTCTTTTGTGGAAGAACATACAAGAATTAATTGGCTGTTGATCTTGAATAGATTAAACGCTAGCTTAGTGGTGATTACTCTTGTGCAGGAAAAAAGTTGCTAAAAGGAGAATTACGAAAAAAAGAAGAAAAAAATTGCGGAGGGAAGCAGGATCCGCAGACCAGGAACAACCGACATTATTAGTTTTCGGGTATTAGCAATGGGGTTGCCTCAGCTGTCTTCTGAAATGTCAGGTAAGATTTCGGCAGCAATATACAGCACATTGGTATCAAGCCCACCACGGTGTACCTGTGATTTAGATGGCCTGCATGTGGGCAGCACAGATGCTAGAGTTGAGAACAATTTATCTGTTTTTCCCGTTACTGAATGCCAGAGCCAAACTACATCAAAATATTCGAAGTCGTCCAATGGATCATTCAAATATAAACACACTGTAGATGGAACTGTAGATCTCCATGGATTAAAGATTGACCCTAAAAATAAAGAGATCTTTTCTTCTTCCAAAGTGGGAAATAATCTTGTGACTCCTGCTTCAAGAGTGATGGGCTTTAAATCAAGTGGTTTAGATTATGCTTTAGACGAATCTAGGAGAAGTCCACCCAACAAACTCCTTGTTTCTGACTCTGAAGGGTCTTCCCGTAATGCTAGTCACTGTAATGGCACTCAAATGAGAAAGCGCTTGTTGTCACCTTTAAATGCGATGTTCAGGTCAAATGATTTTCATGGGGATTTGCTTGACCTTGCTTGGAACTGTGAGAAATCTAAATTCAGTGGCAGTACTAAGAAGTGTAATGACTCCAATTCACAGGATTATAAGAAAGCCAATACTGGGAATAGTAATTTTTTAGATACTTCAATGTGGCCTTCATCTAGTTATTCAGGAATTAGTAAGTCACCACACAAAAGCAGCTCCATGCCTTATCTATTTACTGATGGCCCCGTGCTTGACAATGTGGACACAATTTTTCAAACTCATTGCTTACCTTTGGGTGCATCTGATCCCTGCAATATAAAAGAAAAAACCAGTTCCATAAAAATTTCTCCAAAAATGGTGATTTCTCCTCCGCTTTCCTTATCTCCTCTTGGTCCCAAATGGTCACAAAGAATGAAAAATGTGGGATTTCAAAATGATTTGTCTGAGGAATTGGAAAATGAGTATTGTAAAACTTTGGTTGCATCAGAAGAAGATATATTTGGAAATGACATGTTTGAAGTTATGAGAACTAATAATATGTGCACGTCTACCCCACAGGATGGCCCTAATTTTGGTCATAACTTGGGTCACGGTTCCAAACATACTCCACAATGCAGCAAGTTTGTACGAAATATGAATGCCCTCCCTGTTAGGAGGTCTCTGGTTGGTTCATTTGAAGAGTGTCTTTTATCTGGCCGCTTGTCAGCTAGTGAAGTAAGTAAAGCAAGCACAAGTACACATGGGCTCCTCTCTTGGCCCAGTCAGTGTTATGTTTATGATCTTTTGTTGATATATTATTCATGCACATTTTTTCCTTTAATTCATGCAGAGAATTGATGGTTTTCTGGCCGTGTTAAATGTTACTGGTGGTGGTTTCTCTCCCCCATCTCAGAAACTTCCCTTTTCAGTAACAAGTGTTCATGGAGATAACTATTTACTATACTATGCATCAATTGATCTTGCTGGAAGTTTGACGTCTAACAAGTATAAAGGCCAAACTCTGAGGAGCAGTCTAACAATTGATGACTCTAGGCCAGTCAAAAGTCGCCTGCGCATCCCCATGAAAGGGTGCATACAGCTGGTACTCAATCTCTCCATGGTCGTATCTTAATAGGTCAGGATAAATTGTTTGCCAAAGTGGAATATCTTTTAATCCATAATTTCCTTGTATTATAATATAATTTTCATAAATAATCTTAATTTCTTGGATTTGGATTCACACCTCAACTGTTGTATATCATGTGTTGCATTACCACGAGGTATAACAAGCTGAGACCATTTATATTATTTTCCAATTACACATTTTTCTTCCAAATGTTATGTTATTTTCTTGCTTTCAATCCTTATATTACTTCTAAATACACTATTATTGAAAGCCCCTTAAAAGATGCACAACTGAAAGGTCTAGCATCGCCATTATTATCTTATCTGACAGCATATGCGTTGGATATATATTGGTTCCATCTCTTGCCACTAGGGGCACAACACCCATCTGTTACTTCCATACTTCAAGTTCTTCTAGTTATATATTTGTCAGACATGTATGAACCATGTATTACGTTTCAGAGCAGAATGATAATGAAATTCTTTTGAACAAACATTGTTTGAACGGTTTCCTGCTTGTATACTTGTATTCAGTTGGAAGGGTACAACCATTTACGGAGTTTTCAGATAAAATATGGTAGTCCAGCTATCTCATTCTGTGGTTCAATTATTTAATTGGATGCTCATTTTGTTGGACTGGTGATTTTATAACTTCAGCTAAAAACCAATCAAGCTAAAAGTAAAAATTCTATGGTCTTATAGGACATAACCTGCTCTTATTTATGTTATAGGATGCTGGTGCTTAGGTTCACCTGGATTTTTTGATTTAAGGGGACAAATAAAGTGTGTACTTCACTTATTAGGTGGTAAATTTCTCAGTGGTTGTCCAGTCAGCAATGACATGCTGATTTCAATAGACAAACATAAGAAGTCATAAATTGACTCTGGATGTTATGCTTTTCATTTGGCATGGAATACCAACATTTCTATGCGTCAATCAAGGTTGAGAAGCTAATTTATACTGGATCATGTGATAGAGATGTGAGAATTAGTTTCTGCTATGAAGGAGAAATTTTGTCCATTTTGATTTGTTGACTAATGGAGCATTTGTTTAGTCCCATGTCAATCTTTTGAATCGTAAATGTCTATGCAACCTTGAGAAAGTGAGAAACGTAACCAGTATCTTTAGCATGTGCTGTTTTTTTATTGATTGAAGGTAATACTTTGTGCATTATGTTATTGTATATTTGTATTACTGTTGTGTTATTGTATATTTGTATTACCGTTGTATTTCTCTTTTAGCAACATCTGTGGACTACACACGTTGTGTTGTGTTGTATGGATAAAGAAAACCTGTTTGTCTACCAAACACAATATACTTTTTTATTTCCAATTTCAATTTACCTGCTTTTGTAGGTTCTTAGCAATCCTGAGTTGACTCCTCTTCATACATTCTTTTGCAACTATGACTTGGGTGACATGCCAGCTGGAACGAAGGTAAGTGAGCTTTAAAAAAACAATCAGGACACAGATTTCTGATTTTGTATCTGTTGAGAATTTTATTTCTGTGAAAGTTGAAATTTTAATATATTATTATTGATTATATATATATTATTAATATATATTATCAAGTCGTGGGATTTCCTAATAAGTTAGACCTTTAGAGATGAGAAATCCCAAGACTTCTTCATAGTTATAATTCGGAAGTGATGAGAAATGATTTCTTATCACTTCTGACATATACAAATGGGACAATTGATGGAAAATGATTTTCCATCAAGTCATTTTCCACCATTTCTGGGGACACAAACCTCCACTTAGCGACAAACAAGGCAATAATACCTAAAGTAGATGTGGTAGTGTGTAATGCAATGGTTGGGGTCTGACACTCTCAAAACTATAGAAACGTAAGTATTTTCGACCTAAGATAGTCATAGTTGAACAAGAGTGGATATGGGCTTAATGGATAGGTTGTTTTGTGGAGAATCCTGTCACTCTATAGACATCTGTGCTTAAGCCGATCTTCCATACTTCTCTCGATATTTGATTGATGATTGCAGTGCTCACACAACTATTGTCTATCTGTGCCTTCTCTACCTTCTCTACTTGAATACGACTACGACCATGTGTAGCCATAGTTGATTGGTCAACTACAAGAGTTAAGTAGTACTTGAGATCCTTAATACCTTTAAAATGGTAATCTGAAGATTAGGATCTGTGTTATTGCTATATCTGCCCTTGAATTTCATTGGATAACTTATGGCTGAAGCTATGCAAGTAGGCTATCATTGTCAACTTGTCTTAATAATGTCATAGCTTGTTGATTTTGGTTGTCAATGGTAGGTGAACCTCTAGTGCTTCAATAAGCACATGAATGGTAGTGAAGTGCTACTGTACTAATTGTCCCTCCCTTGACAATCCATAAAGATTTGCTTTTAGAAATCAAAGATCTTGTTGATATTCTTCTCGTAGCCATGGGTGATCTTCAGCGTATTTTAGGTATTTGCTGGCTCCAACATCATCAGAATGCATGCAATAGAGGGATCCATACTGTTGGTCATCCATGAGATGACTGCTACATCCTGCCATATGCCAATTATGATATGTAGCATCCTTCGTGTTAGGCAAGGAGTGGGTCAAATGCTTTAGCCAGTGATAAGCAAAAAGGAACTTCTTGAAAATGTGAATCCACATGAAGTAGTGCTTTCTATTCAACTTTTCCAATTTAGCACTCCAGTTCTTTACAAGTGTATCCTTGGTGTCCATTGTCAAGTTGAAATGTCAAAGAAAAATCTTTGATCTGATGTAATCTGGAGACGGTAGAAAAATGTCTCAAACAAAGGACCACCGGATGAGTTGTAGGCAACACAAAGGTGTTTGGATAGGTGAAGAAGAGATATCCATCCTTAGAAATGGTAGAATAATAGATTCTTAGTCTGTTTCATTTTATGGTAGTGGAGACTATCAAGAAGGTTGGCATGGTAGGAAGAGGGGAGATTTGGCTGGCTGGTAGCTACAGGAGGAAAGGAATCCTTGGTGGAGCTTGCAAACTAGGCTTGATAGCCTAGATAGTGACGATGGCAGCCCAGTGGGAGAAGTGGAGTGCCAGTGTCCTGGTGGGAGGCGTTGTAGGGTGATGTTGATGCTGGAACAGGAGGTGTCATTGGGAAGAATGGTGTCTAGTAGTGGCTTTGATTGGCAATGTGCCTTACTGCCTTGAGGTTTTTTCCCCAGCTCTAATACTATGTGAGTAGAAAAGACAACATATGATTGATTGACTAATGATGAATTACAATTATATAGGGATCAGATATGTAAATGGACATTCAATTATTTTATTACAATACTAACAATAAAAATAGACAGCCAAGGTAAAAATAAATTATCACAAAATACTAATATTATAGAATGTCATTACCATTGTGTATATTTTGGCGAATACAAGCAATATCTAATAATTATCTGTAATAATAGAAAAAATTTCAAAAAATTCAGTACTTTTCTAGTGGTTCCTAACATTCTTTATTTTTTATAAATTATTGAAATTCTTCAAAAACATCATTCTACTTGTTTCTAATATTCTTGATTTTCTTATAAAATGTGAGATTCCTCAAAAAAAAAATTTATTGAATTGAGGAGGAAACACTTCTTTTGATTCTTGGTCTCTTTATGTTGGTGGCTAGAAGAGTGGATCTTGGTGACCCATGAAAGCTCAAAAAGGCCTTCACGTCAACATGCATAATCAACATGCACTAACGTGATCTATATATTAATATAACTGATTTTCCTATAAATTCATTTAGGTTGTTATGGAAACAATGTGTACGATATTTTGTATGGATGTGTATCAAAGTTTAATTCCTTGCAAACAAGTGGGTCAATAAAGCATATTCTTCTTTAGCAAAACAGTAAAAAATAAAGCATGAGGGCTAGTGTTTGATGAGGAGAGCCTTATTTGTTTCATGATAATGATTGGTTGTTCAAGCCTTTGATTAGAGTGCAACAACCTTTCCTGCAGACAATGCCAAATGGTTTTAGTGTAGTTTCAGCCGAGATTACATCTGGTTTTCAGTCTTCAGGCATGGTCACTTCGTTAGATTTGTGGTTAGAATTGTTGTAGTTGATTGAAAAAATGCCTTTTCAAGAAACTTGCTTGTCATTTTGTATGGATCACTCTAAGGAAATTGTTTCGACCATTGACTTACATGGGCTGCCCATGTGGTCCAATAGAATCTTCTGCCCTTCACCAATAGGAAGTGTTGCTTGTGTCATTTTATTGTGTTTATCTACTCTCTAGCTTGGTTCCTACCTTAATCATGGGGTTATTTCCATTGGCACTCGTCTGGGTTTGATACTTGCAATTCCTCAACTAGTGTCCTATTCACATATCAACTACTGTTTTTATTCAGTAAGTTAACCAATATTTGCCATCCTTGGCTACTTTTTGCATTGGCATACATTCACCAGTCCATCTACAGGCTGTCATCTGTGATCTAATGCATTGCACAATCATCTGTGATTTTATAAGAAACTACTTTGACGTACTTGTTATGTAAAATAATTTTTTTGCAAGAACTTTAGAGTTATTACGGAAGTATATTTTCCTTTGTGGTTTCTGAAGATATTCTTTCTTGCTCTTTGATTATGAATCAGACATTCATGCGTCAAAGAGTTACTTTGGCTGCTAGTACCTCTTCAAAAGAAGGAAACAAAGATTCCAATATGAAAATTGGTAAAAGTGAGGACGTGTATCTTGCCAATGGATCCACTGATCAAGATGCTGGAACTGTACGTACCTCGAGTTCCGGGGCTCTTACTTCTGAAGCTGTAATGAACGTAAGTTCTGATGCATTGGGTTGTAGACACGAGAACACTGCTCAACATGATTTGGCCCAACATAAAAATGGAGGGGAGGTGAATTCGGTATTCTTGTGTAATGATCATCTAAATGAACGTGAAAACAATATTATTGGTAA
Source organism: Amphibolis antarctica (assembly GCA_024699675.1). Taxonomy (NCBI): domain Eukaryota; kingdom Viridiplantae; phylum Streptophyta; class Magnoliopsida; order Alismatales; family Cymodoceaceae; genus Amphibolis; species Amphibolis antarctica. The sequence goes on from JAMKPZ010002050.1 coordinate 12,634, forward strand.
ATGCAGTACTCCATTTACATTTCATATGGATGGGAGGAAAACCATAGATTGCTCATCTAAGGTAAATGAAAATATTTCTGGTGGTGTACTCCGTTATGCTCTGCATCTTCGCTTTCTTTGTTCTTCAAAGAAGTGTTCAAAGTCAATGCGAAGATGTAAATCTGATCCATTCTCAGTGCCACAAGGGAATGGTTTCGATGTTGATGAGGACCGGCGGTTTTATTTATATAATGAACTTCGTGTGGTATTTCCTCAGCGGCACTCAGATGCAGATGAGGGCAAGGTACGAAATAATTGGTTGACATGTATGTGTCAGCTGATCATTTAGAATTGACTAATGCTTGTTTTCTGAATCAACTAAATATCATTTCCGAAGTTATTAAGAGTTACAGTAATAGACATTTTTGCATTCCAGTAGTTAACCTAATGACTGGTGTCTAAACCCTAGACTACATGATATTGAAAGTTCCTGCCTATCGTTTGGTGCCTTTCTTTTTGTAGTTGGTCTGACAGTATTGGATAGCTCCGTCTGTCCATGCATGTATGCTCAATCTTGTCTCTACTGGCTATGTGCTGGTTCTTGCTGTTAGACTAGAAAAGTTGCTGGGCACTCATTGCTCGCGCTGAGTTTGCCTGTTTCCACTCGTCTTAGTCTACTATATGCCTATTTTTCTTACCCTAGATCTGGTAGTTTGTGAGAATCCTTTGCGTTTGCTCCACTTTATAATTTTCTAGAAATTTGCAAGTACTTGACTATCTGTTTCTTTTAACAACTTATTTTTTGTTCTACTTTATGGCTTCACACATTTTCCTCGGTAGAAGTTGGGTTAGCTCTTTCACATAACCTACTTTACATCGTTGCATGATCATGTGGCTCGAGTCTGATTGTAATTCACGGTATGAACCATTTTGACCTGTCTACTTTCATCAATTTATGGCAGTTACAAGTGGAGCAACACTTCCCAGCTGACCCAAAATACTTCGATATCAGCATCTAACAGCTGCCTTGCAGAGAATCTGCTGCGGGCTGTATCTAGCACATCCACCTTGGTCAATTTCGCATGTACATTCTTTGCACCTTGTAAAAGTTTCATTTCAGTGATAATAATAGTAGCCTTTGTTGCCTTTGTGTGCTTAGAAATCATGAGAAAGAAAATCACAGAAGAGTGCAACTACAAGCGAATAGTCATGCGAAAGGAAATCACTTTTGCCCATGGGTGTGGGAGAAAGAGGAGGTACGGGCAATTCATAGACGTTTTTGAGAATGGCGTATAGAAGAAAAAGAAAGCCCCGTAACTTGTGATCTAGTGGTAGGTACTTGTAGCGGTGCCCTTCAAGGTTGTTTTATTAATAGTAGATTTGAATTTATAAGGATTTAGATTTTAGTGGCAGTTGAGTAGCCCATCTCATTCCAATCAAAACCTGACGACGCAAATTTTTCAGAATCGATCTTGCGTAGGCATATCGATGGTTCTGCAATCGCTCCTACCGTTGGTCCATCGATTGTGTAGATCGGTATAAACACGATCAAATGATTCTATGGGCATTATGTGGAAATGATGAGATAAAAAATGACGTGAAATTTTGTCTTATGTATTAGCCTCGTTATTGGTTATACGTTGTCTTCAACGTAGAGAGAAAAAGGGAAAAATGAAAAATAGGGTTAAATGTGTCACTATAGATATATATACATTAAAAGAATTTCGTCACATTCATCACTCGTTATCTAATTAGCACTTATTTTCGATTTTAATAATTTTAAAAGAAAGTCGTACTTTTATTACTTTTAATTAAAGTTTTTAAATTAAATTACCGAACAAGATTTTCCCACACATCTTTAACAATAACAATGCCAACATCAAAAAGCAAAGTAAAGCAGTGACAGGGTTACCTAAATTCAAGACATAGAGTACATTTGTACACTTAGAATTTACAAAAAAGGAAATAATGAAAAAATTATTTTCTATCGACTAAAATTTGGTATTTGTTTGTGTTAAATGAAAATTGATGAGAAAGTCATTTTTCTAGTATTTCTCGTCGTAATGTTTTAATACTTCTTTTTTTATGCCCTGTTTTACGACCCTTTCTTTGTAAAATAAGGGAAAATGTCAATTTACTGCAACTGTTATAAATCATGACGTCATTAATTTTTCACAATAGTTTTAACAAATGTGCCACTACTCAATCTACTGCAACCCTTCAACCAAATCTTCATTGTCATTGCTCTTGTACAAACACAATGATCTTGATCTTCCGTACACTTTTCTGATTGTCGTCCACATTTCTCATATTGCTTTGCTTGTACCCCTCTCCCAGTCCACTTTTGTCTTGCTACTTCTCCCGCCCTCAAGGATGCTTCAATAATCATCCCTCTCCGGACCTGCTCTCGCCTCACCTCACTCCCACCCCTCTCTTCCTCTCGCCCCTCCCACCTCATCATCACAGTTCATGCTCAACAATCGATTGGAACTACTCTGGCTTAGATCGAAGTCGTCTTCCGTCTTCACCAACGTTTATTTGGTCTTCAAAAGAAAACACATAAAAAAATTAATATTTATTAATATAAAAACATATTTATATTATTATTTAATATAAAATATTATTATTATATTTAATATTTATTAAAGAAAATCTATATACTAATTTATTAAGAAAATTTATTTATGTCATATTTACAACTTTTATTAAACTTTCATTATTTTAATATTCTAAAAGTCAAAAAATGGTAAGTACGTGTTTATACATAATTATAATATTCACGTTCCTATCAATTCTCACGTAAACACACCAAAATTTTGAAATTTCTATTATTTTCTAGTACAAATACATCATATTTTTACTATTTCACATTAAATCTCATCATTTTTATTTCTCATCATTTATATATTTTTTTAAATTACATAATTTATGATGTAAAATTTTCATATGATTTTTTTACGTAAAATGTTAAAAGTATTTAATAAATATTACTGTATATAATTGTGATGTATAATAACAAAATTGTAATATATAATTATGATATATAGTTAAAAATGTTTAAACAAACGATACTTACAAATAGACAGATGTCATCAAAAATTACGTGGATGATTAGAGCAAAAAGATTTGACTGGATGGATGGTAATAAATGAAGAAAAAAAATCATGTCATTCACCAAATATAATGATATTGAAATTGACTTTTTTGTGCTCATATAATTTGCCCATTAGGTAAAAAAATTGTAGAATGTAAATTAACATCTGGTTCATCCTTCGAAGAAAAAATAATCAATTCAGGTGTTGCTCTTCGTCTTTTATTTTTCAAGTTTTATTCATATCTTCCCTTACGAGCTTGTGCATCATGCAATCGTAAGGCTGCTTTTGTTGTGGCATGGTGATTACGAGTTGGAATTTCAAGAAACAATCTTTTCATTTATCGAAGGTTGTGTGCATGATTAAATGTGAGTCTTATGAATGTATTTGTTAAAAAAGTAGAAATAAGTAAGGTAATATTTACATTTTAAAAAAAAATATACAATTTACAATATAAATATTTTGATATAATTTTTTAATATAAAATGTTAAAATTATTTAATAAATATTACCATATACTACTATGATATATAAGAAAAAAATAAAAATGTATAGTGAAAAACTTGTAACCCTACCTCATCTAATTTTACTTCTTAAACAAACACTACCTTAGTTTTACAATGGTTATTGGACAATGAATAAAATACAAACATTGCAAATAATATGGTATACAACTGGAGAGCACATATAAAACAATCGACTATGCAAATAAAAGTACCCTATACTCTGTTCTGGTATATCATGTATTGAATGTATAACCAATTTGCCTTGTTTAACATATCATTGTCCTGATAATTACTAAATGGAGCTCGTGCATAAGGAGACAAACTTAAGGCGGTAATCCAAAACATTACAAATATAAACCAATTGAAGAAAATTTATTTCTTCTACCGAGTTAAAAAAAAAAGACCTGGATATATAATAGGTCATCATTGAAGGTCATTCAAAGATCAAAAGTGGGAACTTCAGAATTGAAACCTTGGGTGGCTTGGTATACGAGCCTTGGCACGATATTCCTATATGGATCCTTCTCCCTCTTTTCCTTCAAATAAGCAAGGCAGGTCTCAACCTCTGATTTCACATGCAAATATAAGTCGTGCGCTCTCTTCTTGTCTTCAAGCTCTTCTCTCAAACCTTCATTTTAAAAAGAGAAAATTATAAAACGTATACAACATTTATTGATTCAATGTCTTTCTTTCATTATATAAGACTAAGATAAACATACTATACTATTTCATTTATTTATTTCCATCATTATATTCCAAATTATAAAGTGTATTCATACCAATTTCTCAGAATATTAAAAAGGGCATGGATGTGGTCTGAATCTTTGGCAAATTATCAAAAAAGGCAAATGGTCATATTTCTCAGAATTTGTATAAATTATAAAAAGATGAATCACATGGAAGCCTCGAGCAGAAGCTTAGTGCAACTGCAACAACAATAGCAACAATGGTACTTCCACTGTGGATGCTATGTAAAGCTTTGACGTGTCCATCTTGACAAGATCGTCCATACTGAAGATGATATCATGATAGTGACAAAAGGTAAAAAGGAAGAAACCAGAATTTGAGCTGCAGTGTACCTTTCGTTTCTATTGGCTTTCCAAATAGGTAATAAAAACGTCCAGGCACTTTTGGCAAAGTTATGGGGAGATGAATACGTTGATTTTTTATTTCTCCAGTTGAATCAGTCCTACATGCCATATAAAAAGTGCATTAATATTACAAGTAATTGAAGAATGACAAAGATCAATATTACAGCATTATCATTTAACTTGCAACTAAAACAAAACATGTAATATTTTAAATGCAGTGACATTCCTTTTTGTCACGATTGTGAGAACCAGATCCTAGATCACACCCAGGAAATCTTTGTTTAATCAAAATATTTATGCCACCAATATTCACAGAATAACATTTTCTAAATAGATTAATAAGATTTTGCATAGTTTTCATTGTAGACCATCGTTACTATTACGAAGATTAAACTCAAAATCAATTGATAATGATTCAATAGAGTCAGCCACATAGTTGTAGGCCTTGGCCTCCTTGCAAAACAGACAATAGACCCCTTGTGACCTTTTAAATTTTAGAAATGAGTCTTTTTTATATTGGGTGGATGTCTAGATTTAGATTTACTTGGACATCTTTTCACCTAAGAAAAAAGATTAAAAGGGAAGTAGTAACATATGAACTAAAGAAAAGTAAGAACAATGGATACAATGAAGGAAAAGATTGTGAAGAGAAAGTAGGAAGAAGAGTGAGGCTGCTGGTGAGCGTAGAAGGGGAGGCATAGATTGAAGAAGCAAGTCTACCACTTTTGACTATCAAACATAAAATCAGTCAGAAAAGATTTGAAGTCTAAAAATCCTGTCTCCTACAAAAGATTTAGAACACATTTCCTTTGAGATAGTCTTGCTCTCCCTCGAATAAGCAAACTCAATACCTAATATATCATGGTATCCCATATCCTAGGTGGCAAAATTTCTCAAGATATTCTTTTATTATCTAAATGTCCGTTGAAACATAACCTGTAATTAAAATATCAACATAAATAGCAATGATAACACTACTAGTTGGTGATCATTAGTAGAAAACTGAGTGATCAACAATATATCTTTGAAAACCACCCTACTAAATAACTCCAATGAATCTTTTGAATCAAGCTTGAGGAATTTGCTTTAGTTCATAAATGACTTCCCTTAAGTGACAGGAACAATTCCCCTAACATACTTAAAAGGTTGCTTCATCAACTCTTAATCAAGTTGCCATAAAGAAAGACATTTTTAACATCTCACTAGGATTCATTTATGGCTATAAACAGAAGAACTCAACTAGAGTTGCATCATATGAGAAAAAAACTTCAAACAACAAGACAATCTTTCTACCTATCTATTAATTTATTGGGTTATATATGATAGTATATACTCATCTACAATTATACTAGTATTCGTAGGTTGAGGCACCAATTCTTATGTGTTACGTAGTGTAAGGATAAACATTTCCTCATCCATAGTGAGGAAGGAGCAAAGCTTCCTAGTGGTGCTTGAGAATAGACTCAAACAAAAGATCTAGGATAATTACAAAGAGAGGTGTTTAAATAATCATATCAAAGGAAATTGGAAAGAGGATGTAGTGTGAAAGTCTGTACACTTCCTTAGGGAAATAGGTAGCTCAGATGGTTCTAGTTGTGATCATAGGATGACTGCTCGTTTATGTTGATAGTACACCTACAAAGGATGAGAATTCTCTGACATCCCTACCCAAAAAATTGTTTTCATATGTAAAGAGCAATGAAGGTAGCTAAGGTAGGAAACACCATTAATATGACCACTGTCTAGTAAGGAGATAATAATGATATCCTCATTGTGTCCAAGAGTAGTCAATAAAAACGTATTTTTAAGGATTGACGAGCTAACTTATCAAGGTCTAGAGGCAAGTCTTATACAAAAACAATACACCCAAACACTCCAAGAGAAAGTGAGAAGAGCTTAGTGTTTGGGCAAAGCCTATGCAAGAAGATCTTCCTCCCAAGGGGTGTGGTGCAGAAGGCAACCTATTAATGAGATTAGAACACAATGAGCACTACATTGAACCACAAGTACTTGGGAACATGTATCTAAATCATAAAAGTGCAAGTATCATTGGGGATATGTTGTATCCAATGATACCATTTTGTTGCTAAATTTGAATACAAGTGATTTCATGTGTGATCCCTAAAGAACCACAAAGCTTTTGATTGGTAATTTGAGTAAGGAATTATCAATGTGAAAATGAGAAAAGTGAATTATCAATGATACCATTTTATTACTAAGGAATTATCAATGTGAAAAAATTTAAATGTAATGGAAAAGTGATTCCTGATTATATTGAAAAAACTTGGTGCATCTAAGATTTGATGATAATCTTGCAAATGAGACTAGTAATCGATAAATATAATATAATATCTATGACTAGATACAAAAGGAAGACAAACTTGACTCTAGGCATCAAAATGAACTAAAAAATTTTAACCTTACACAAAGAAAATCAACAAGAGATAACACAATGACGTATCTCATCAAGAAGTAGATACACTTTAGGTCAATGTTTACAATCCAAACCAATCCTCTTCCCTATTTGTAAAACACAATAGAAAGGAAAAAAATGTCATGAAATGGTAATTACTCAGTAAAGAGCAAAAACTGAATTACAAATTAACAAGTCAGAAACATGACGAACATGGTTAAGAGTAAGCTATAAAAAGGCTTGAACTACCCTTTCTCCAAAAATAAGATAAGTGTGACCATTAACAATACATATGTTGTATATCTGTGTGAATTAGCAATAAAACCTATTATTTCTTTCAAGTTGGTATTAGAGGCAGATTAAACCCTAATCTCATTTCTCCACCACCTCCACACTTTCTCCTCTTTCGTTTTCCTCTTCTTTTTCTTTCTTGCATGGTGACTTTGTCCACCCGCAAACTATTCTCCTATCCTCATTGCCAACTTTGCTACAAGTGGATCATCGAAGAACATCCAAGAACAATTCTCCCACTCTAGTCTCCACTGTCTCCCATTCCTCCAATCCTCACTTCCTACGATGGAGTAGTCATTGAATTCATGGATGGAAAAACTGAAAGTCACTAGAGTTAAACTCAATCAAATAATTATCAAGAAATTAAGTGTAGCTTATTGGTTACATAATAGTTGCATAACATAAAGATCATAGGCTCAAATCCTACAATTGTATCTATAAAATAGAATCTTTTTCCACATTACAAACTAACTAGAACCAATTGTGCCAACCTAATCTAGCATGGACCATGCTATACCAGCACGTAAGCCTGTATTAGATCATGCTAGCACGGCCTGGTTTCACCAGGAACCAGCTTAGCAGTCCATTGGTCAGCTTGGTTGGGCCCAACCACTGTGCATGCCTATGGTAGATGGAGAGGGTCATCAGTGGTTGTATGGAGGCAAAGACGACAATGGTTGGGAGGTGAGTGACGTCTAAGGTTTCCTTCCTATCAAAGTTTTTCTTTCTTTTAGACTTTCAAAACATAAGCTCTCTATACTATGTTAAAGTTCAATTCAAAACTAATTGGCAAAGTAAGAAAATGAAAGTACAAGTGTATAAAAAAAAAAAAGATAGAAAAAAGTGTTTAATATTTTATTATCAATCACCAAATAAATTAGTTGTATTTTTCTCATGTGAATGTCGAAATTGCCTTAAACTAATGAGTAAGAATGTCGAAATTGTACCAATATTACTCTACTACCATCTTGAACCAAGAAAAAGGTGCAAGTTGTATTTCATTTGTAAACAAATAAAGTCTTTACTTATAGAGGCTATAAATAAAACATACATACATGGAGCAAATATAAATAAAAGATACACACACCTAAAAATCCTAATACATTATTTTCTCTAACTAGTTCAACATCTTATTTCTGGTTCCTTGTGAGTCAATGAGATAAACCTGCAAATCCTGATGGCTGAAACACGATTTCTTGATCTTTATAATTGGAAGCTACACTGTAATCATTACGGCAGGTGTTGAATAACAGTTGTAGAGGATAGTTCTCAGGGGGTTGTTTTTCACAATCTGAGATGGTCTAGAGGTTGGCTGACAGATCCAATTAAAAATTTTTACTTCTTTTTGAATATAATGATAGTTTGACAGCCCCATAAGTGTCCACACTCCTTATAACATATACCTAAAATGAGGTCTTCTCCATCGCTGAATCTTGCCATCCATGGTTGCACTCCACCTAAGGGGCTTTTCTTGGGAGGAGGAAAAATCCTAGGATTTCTAAAAGGAAGCTAATCAAGTTCTACTTTTCACAAGGTTAAGGACATGAACGCAGTTAGATTTCCTTTCAATTGGTTATTGCTAATTCTAATCTTCTTGCCTGTTTGGTTTTCTTGAAGTCGCAAATATGCTATAAGTTTATCAGAACATCTAATGAACCATTTATTGGTGCAGATAATCCAGATTACTGTTGCCTCAAGTTCTCTGTACATAAAGTACAAATCTTTAAACAAGATTGATATGATTATGCATCTCATGAATTAAAAAATGTAAGTATTCTTTCTCATGCTGTGTAAATAGTTGTATCCATATTCCCACATTAATAGGTTTACAATATTGTCACGCAATGTTTGGATGAAAGGCATATCCAAAATTTGTCTTTTTGGTTGATCTTTGCCAATGGTTTCTAACAAATCTGGAAAGAAAACCTCAGTTTCTCCCTTCATGCACCCCTAACTGTGGACTTTTTGGGGAGAAAGATGGAGAATAACCACACTACTATCTAAGAAAAATTCCTTTGGTTTCAAGGCTTGCCAGACTTTTTTCAGTACGCAAAAACCCAAATAGAGAAATAGCAACATGTCCAACAATGTTTTTTGGTGGGTATAATATTTTTTTCAGTACGCAAAAACCCAAATAGAGAAATAGCAACATGTCCAACAATGTTTTTTGGTGGGTATAATATTTATATTACAATCCAGATAAGCTGATTGATATAGGGTTTTCTTATATTTCAGTTTGTTTGTTTTGTAAATCGTCTGTTGACATCTTGAAAATATGGATTCTTACATATGTGAGAGTGCTAGAGTATCCAGTAATTAGGAAAAGGAAAAAAAAACGTACCTCAATCTTACACCTTTCTGATTCAAGCTCTCCACAAATACATCATGGAAGGGAATATTGGCAAGGTCATCATAATCTAAAGCTAACTGTGGATGCAATTTCTTCATAGTGTCAGTAATTATCAGATAGTTGATAGACAGAGCAGTAGATCTGATGCATAACAGTGGCAACAGTGAAACAAAACATGAATTAATTAAATAGGTAAACAAATTATCTTCATCACATTAACCAAGTATAAGGGCATCCAAAAACCAAGCATTCTAACTTATATTTACAGTGTATGTCTCCAACATGAACCTAGAGATTCCTAAATTTGAGGATAGATCCTTAGAGTTGACTCCTTTATGAACCTTGAGGCCATCTTCTCAAAGGTATTATGAGTTTTTACTGGGTCAATTGCACTTGAGGATGTTGTCAAATTGTTGTTAGTCTATTATGGCTACTCAAGGATGTCATCATGGTCCTGGAGGTTAACTATGTATGCACCGTAGGCATAACAATCATGAATTAGATCACTATTGGTAAAAGTTATGTTAACTAACATATGCACAAATGTCCATAGAAGTACAGGGTACCCACGTGACCAGTTCCTTTATAGACTCACATTGTGACTATCTCAAGATGAGTATGGTTAGTTTCTCTAATTTTGAGAATGAACAACTATAATGCCATATGCCACCATGTCTATCTCAGATACTACTGTACTGGTTGCCTTTAAGGATGATTATTAGGTCATTGATTATAGGCCCTTAAACTACCATCTTGATTGCTCAAATTGTCTTGGTCTTAGCCCCCACTTCCACTGCTTTCAAGGCCTCCCAACTCCTCTCCAACCATGACATCAACTCCTTGGCATCATCCAAGGACTATGTCACTATTGTCTAGGTTGCCTCGGATTGCTACTACAGCCCTCTTCCTCATTTGACATTGTCAAGCTTATGCCACCACCCCCTCTTTTATGCTACTCTCATCATCATGCAATACCTTCCATTTCCTTTCATCATTGTAAACACTCTTTCATGGGCATTTTTTCACCTATATGGGATGGTTACTAGTGGCTGTATTGGTATCTAGAGGAACATGTGAATATAAGTTTCTTAGTATATGTAGGAAACTGTATGTGCAATTCCTACATGGCAGATAAGACTAAGGTCTACGAGTCAAAGATTTGGTTAAGTGTTTCAAGTACATATGGGAAAGTGTTAGACAATTCACACACTCAAATTCTCGGCCTCTCGGTTATCCCTATTTAGTGAGTTGCAAAAAGCACTCTAGGTGTGACCTTACTAATCTAAGGCCAAATGCAAGTGCGTGTTATGTGCCTTAAGTGTAAAAATCATGAAGAGGTGAGAATGTTGGATCTACATGATACACATAAGATGAAATGAGAAGAGATGAGAGGCATGAACCTAATCAAACTAAGAAGAGAGGAATAGAGGATAGTCATGTAGACATTCTCTCTACAAGTGCAAATATGAATGTGAATGAAAGACTAAGTGCTTTCTAATGTATCCTAGTCATGATGTATGTCAGCAACTAGTTAGTTTAAAGATAAAACCACAAAAAGGCATAAAAGCAAACAACATAAGCATCATGCTAAAAAATCACAACAAAAATGAAGGAAAACATCACCAATGCATAATCTAAATATGCATGCAGTAGAAGACGATGAAACACATAGGAGGTTACATGAAGGGATATGATTAATTAAGGAAGATGATGTCATGATTAATTTATGATGTGATTAATTATGCTAAGTGACATGATTAATTAAGCAAAATGAGATGATTAATTGTGATTTAATTAATTAAATATTTGATTATTCAATATTTGATTAATTAAAAGTTTGATTAATTGAAGATTATATTAATTAAGGATTTGATTAGTTAAAATTTTTTTAATTAAACATTCGATTAATTAGAGATTTGATTAATTGAAGATTGGATTAATTAAGGATTTAATTATTTAAAGTTTGTTTAATTAAATATTTGATTAGTTAAGATTGTGTTAAAATTTGATTATTTAAGATTTTATTAAGACTTGATTAATTAAGATTTGATTAATTAAATGTTTGATTAATTGAAGATTTGGTTAGTTAAGGTTGATTAATTAGGATTTGATTGATTAAAGTGATTGTTGGCTAATTTAGGTTGATCATTGGTTAATGAATTAAGATGATTGTTTAGGAATGGGTTTGATTAATCAATGCAAGGATTTCCACCAATTAAAGTTGGTTGACTAAGATTAATTAAATTGATGATCTAATATTTTAAGATAATTACCATAGGTTACATATGCAAAAGCTAAGTGGGCCAAGATGAACCTGAATTACAAGAAATAAATTATTGGCAAGGTGCTTACACTGAATGGGCTGGATTGGGCCCGAACCACAATGCATGATCATACGGTATGAAATCATAAGTGGGCCCAAATGGGTGCTATTTAAAAAATAATGAGTATTTGAGCTGTTAGAAGGGGGTGAATAACATGTATTTGATTTTTAAACGATTTTAAGAAGAATTTACAATAATAACAAAATATGCAATGTAAATAAAATGCCTACCAAATTTTTTAAGTGATTCCCTAACTAGATATGTCCACCCTCAAGCTATTTTATTTTGAACGTAAACTAATTTACTATAATCAAGTTTACAATTGAGTGTTTTTAGTCGAACACTCAACCAACTACAAATAGAAGTTTGTGATCACACTATTCAACCAACACACAATCAAATGTTTATGGTAGAATACCCCAACTAATAAGAATTTAAAATCAAACTCTTAAATCAACCACTCCGTAAACTAAGGAGCACACTATTCGAATTTTGTGTTAAAAACTCAAACAAAAACCAACAGTAAAGATAGGACCAATTTCAAACTAAACCAATTAAGGCACTTACAACCGATGCTCCTGTGTGAATTATGCTATGGATGAATGCTTTAGGCTTGAGCACCTTCAAGAGTTTTCAATGGATCTTCAATGAGAGTTTTAGAGTGAGAAATGTGAGCTTTATGTTTGTGCAAATGCTTATAGTGCAAAAGGTACTAATTGGATTGGACAATGACTTATATTTATGCATGCTCAATGGCTAGTGTCCCAACAAATTCGGGTTAATGATTTTTTAATTGTTAAAGTTTTATTTAACTATCAGATTGGTCAGACTATGGTTTATCATTTCTTTATATCTATTTAGGAGTCTGAAAAGTACTAGAGAGTGTATTTGCAAAATTAGATTAACGAAAGGTATAGCCGTTAATCTGATTTTGTGTCAAAACTCAACTCTAAGTTTCCTTTAGATATTTTCAAACTAAGAGTTGTGCATCGTTAATCTATTTGTTAGTCTGAAATTTACTGGAATAAAATCATGTAAATTCGGGTTAATGAAAGGTATGGTCATTAATCCAAATTTGAGTCAAAACTGAACCCTTTCGTTTTTCAGCTAACCGTTGTAACGATCCTTAGTCCGAAAACCGTTGTAACGATCCTTAGTCCGAAAGTTACTAGAATTCTATTTACCTAAGTCCAATAAAAATCATTAATCTATTCCATGGAAATGTTAATCCGATTTTTCTCTGAAATAGGTTTCACTCTTGGTCATACCAGGTTAACCAATGTGACGTTAGAATCGTTGATTTGTTTTGTAGGATCATTAACCTGTTTTTCTCTGGACATCCTAAAAAAGGCTAAGTGTATACTTGGTGTTAAGTGTGTGAGAGGTATGTGTATACTAGGTGCTAAGTGCAAACATAACAACTTAAACATAATCACACACAGGACTTTAACTCTTCAAGTCTTCTTATGTCTTTCAGTTTTCTTCTTGATTTGAGTCTTCCCTTTGTATAGCTTTAAATCTTTCAAGCTTTGTATACTTGATGTTTTCTTTGAGTCTTCACAATTATGACTTCTTTATTAGAATCTTCAGATCTTCAATACTTCCCTTATCAATCTATACATAATCTATATTCTATACAATTTATTTACTTCCTTTTTGATATCATCAAAACATAATACATGTTTACATACTACACAAGGGGTATTATCCTAACACTTAGCTATATGGAAATGGAAATGGAAATGTTGTGATCATTAAATATGGATACTGCACAATGATATGATATGAAGATAGCATGTCAATGTGAAGTTGATTTTAGCATTAAGTTATGTCTTTTAATTATAGCAATCATCTTGGTTAATCAACCAATTGGTTAAACTAGTTCTTTTAACCAACCAATTTGTTGGTTCTTTTAACCAATTGGAGAGCATAGAACTCTAAGGGTTTAATTGGTTAAATTAAGGATTAATAAGCTACAAAATTTCAAGTAACTAATTAATTTAGCGGTTTTTAGATGATTAGACTGGTGGTTCTAATTAATTAAATTACCTTGGCACCTAAGGGATAATGCGGATGGATTGGCACAATCAGAGAAAGAGACGTCTAATGAAAAGGTGAATTGCACTAGACCCTAAGATGGAATGTCAACACACACCTATTGAAGTACATTCAGTGTTTAACCGTTGTTCATACTTGTACAACATTACTACTAGTCAATACTATTATTTCTACTATTCTAATTAATTTCTATTTATTTAGTTGTTATGTATCTCCCTGTTTAGTTGTTTAAGTTTATTACAAGTTTTTATAGTAATGTTTGAGTCTGTTGCAAACAGGGCATCTTAGATGCTCTAACTTATGGGGGAGTGTTAAAATATTAAGATATTATGTGTATTATATGTATAGGTTTAGTCATAGATTGTTTGTCATGTTTAAAATGTTATTACATAATCTCTATATAACGAGGTCTCTTATTTGTCAACAAAATCAATCTACTCTTCTAGCATTACTTTATTTCGACAGTGTCATTACTAGATAATTACCATGTTTAATAACCTTTTTCTCATTTCAAAATATCATTCATGATCCATAAACAGAGAAGAGGATTTGCTTTAGGACAAAAGACAAAGGAGTCTACATGTTGATTCCACATGTGGTGCCTAAAAGACTTGCATTACTTGCTTTCACTTATTTAGAACCATTTTTCGAATATATCTTTGACTGAGTCATCTATCTCATCTAAAGCTTAGTAGGCCTTCCCTTGAATATATGTTTCTACATTTGAGTGTCAATAATGTCACTTGGCTACACATAAGTATGCCACCTAAAGTGTCATCATGTCATCGGTATGTCATCTTTAATAGCTTTCATCTAATCAAGAGTCAAAAGGCCTAGTTGTACCTGATGGAAAGTTCAAAAAGGGAAATAAAAATTCCAAGCAGAAATGAAAATAGAAAAATAGAAATGTCAGAAAAAATAAGGGGATTTTTGCGTGTAACGGAAAGTTAGTCAAAAAAAAAAATGAACTTTTCAGAAAGTTAAGAGAAATTGTATTAATTGAAACTTATAAATACAAATATTTTAAAAAATCTGTTTAAATACAAACACTTAAATAAAACTTCATGTCTTCCCATAGAAGTTGATAAAGTTGAAATATAAGTGAATTTAATAACTTAAAAATTTGTCCCACATAATAAAGGAATACATTTAAAACCAAAGTGATTTTTCACCTAATTCCTCACGGGTGCTCGATTCACCCCATTGTCTCCCTCATTCTCCACTCTCACCTCTACACTACCTTCATACACCACTGCCTCCTACCGCCTCCTGTTACAATCAGAAGGGAAGGCAATTTAGGCATTACATTTGGCACAAAAGGCAATTTGGGTGTCACATAGAAGGGAGTGCATGACGATCTTGGTAGCAGAGTCAATGACACAAAAGGTGTCAAGGTTGAAAGCTATGGAGCAAATGAGAATGGGAGGCATCAGGAGCTGTCAAGTGGACAAGAAAGAAAGACATCGAGGGCTCAAGGTGACAGGCTTTCTGAGTTAGGTAGAAAGTGAAAATTTCCATGGAAATAGGTCAAAGATGAGGAAAATTAAAAATATATATCTAATAGAAATTTTGAGATTTCTTTTCATACTTTCCATCCTACATAAATGTCCTTAAATCTCACTTTCCTTTATTAACTTTTCATTTCTAAACTTTTCAACATGCATAAATCTCCCCAAAGTCTTTTTGATATAGTTCATTATGATATTTGAAGTCTTACAAGGAATAGGTTTATATCAAGATTCCACCTAAAGTGTACGTCCTAAGATGTAAATAATTCTCTATCCCACCAAAAGTTTTCAGTTGTATTATCTTTATTTAAGATTTGACTCCAAAACTTAACAAGTTAGCATTTCAATTAATCAAGTGTCTTTATTGGATACTCTCATGCTCAACAAGGATCAGTATTTTCTTCCATCTATTAGGAAATAATTGTTGTCTACTAGTGTTCTAAGTCTCGATGATTTTTCAAGAAAGGTTGTAATGAGTCTGTTCCTAAAGGTATTTCTGTACCTTTTGTTCTTGAAAGCATTTTTGAAAGTATGTTCTTAAGAGCACTACAGATGATCCTATTGAGACTATTGATTTAGTTACTGTAGAGGAAGAGACCCGTCATCCTTTGTAGACATACCACTGATGCCAGAAGGCATCTTCACCTGTTTCCACACAAATTACTAATACTACTTCTACAACAGCAGATACATCATCAAATGACCATAATTTGACTATTACTTCAAGGAAAGAAACAAATGGTACCATTGCACATTCTATCTTCCATTTTGTTTCCTGTGGTGATTTCATTTTATGTTTCATATCTTTGCCTTGTCTATTTGAGTCTTTTCTCATGACCCACCAAGAGGTACTTTAAACATCTTACTAGAAAGTAGCTAAAGATAATAAGATACAAACTTTAATGTCATATGGTACATAGGATATTGCCTCTCAACTTGCAAGAACTAGCATAGTCATTTATAGATGAGTGTTTGTGGATATGTACAAGCTAAATTTGACCATAGAATATATAAGGGCCGACTAGTTGCATGTGGCTTTACACATGAATACAGAGATAACTGTGCTAAGATGTTCTCATTTGTTGCTTGATTGAATTCCATACAAGTTCTACTTTTACTTCCATAAACCAATCCTAGGAGCTTGGTCAACTACATGTGAAGAATACATTCTTCTACAGTGATTTATTGGAATAGAATTTTATGGAACAACCTCTTAGATACTTTACTCAAGGAGAGAACCATGTTTGTATTCTCTAAAAAGCTATCTATGATCTCGAACAGAATCCACATGCTTGGTTCAAAAAGTTCAATGACATTGTTAATATGTGTAGTGTTTAGCATTATGTTATTGATCACACAATTTTCTATAGGACATCAAACAAAGGCTAAGATATACAGTATATATAGACATTTGTTAACTGAAAATGATATTGCAGATATTCAAGAGACTAAAAGCTATCTACAAGCTCACTATGTTATGAAAAACACAGGCCAGTGCTCAAGTATTGAGTTTGCATTTACCAAAAAGACTAGAGGACATTGTCTCAAAAATATATATATTAAATCTCTTACAAAATACTGGTCTTCTTAAGTGCAAGCTGGAGACTACTCAAATTAACTATAGCCTAGGTTTTTAGCGCAGCTCATCACACATTGAAAGATATTGGCAAGTATAAGTGATTCATTGGAAAATTGATCTACCTGACCATCACACATTTGGAAATCACCTACATTGTAAGAGTCCTTGGCTTTTTCTTTTTTTAATTCCCAATCCATAATGGGTTGGGGACCCAGAAAAACGATGTAGCCATTACAAGCAAAGAGGAAGGCCCAAAAAAGGGGAAGCCCTAAAGGAGGCACAGAAAGAAGAGGGCCCAACATAAGGCCGAAAAGCAAGAGGATCCTAGAAAAACAAAGGTTCCGGGAGACACAAAGCATCAAAATGGGAAATAAAATTAAAAATTAAGTAGCATCAAGAATATATTCAAAGAGGATAATGATATCCCCTCCACCTTGTCCTCAAGCCCTTTCGGCATGATTTGTTGATAGATGTTGGCATGACAACATCAACAGGTTCCATCAGAGGTTGAATGGTCATGAGAGGGGCTCATCTTCAGGTTGTTCAAAATTGGAGATTTCGAGCTCTAGTATGATTTGTTCATTAAGGGTGAAATTTTTCATCTGCACCCGTGGGTCAGAATTGCTTGCTGATGAAACAATAGTATCCTTTAAAGAGGCAGGATGGAAAGGTGTGGCTGCAATGGATAAGTTGTAACTTATTGCAACAATTTTTGAGGATAATTCTATCATTTTCTTATTTTGGGAAGTTTTAGCCTCAGATAAAGACAGCTAATGATCGTTCAAAGGGGCTGAAATGACACCCAAGTTGACATTCACCGAAGGCATGACATTTAGCGCCAGGTTCCCACTATCACCAGCTTGGCAGATCATGGAAGTTGTGTTAGCCACAGTTACAGGAACAACTGACGAGTTTTTAAGCACAGATGTTGTTTTAGCCTCAGATAAAGACAGCTAATGATCGTTCAAAGGGGCTGAAATGACACCCAAGTCGACATTCACCAAAGGCATGACATTTAGCGCCAGGTTCCCACTATCACCAGCTTGGCAGATCTTGGAAGTTGTGTTAGCCACAGTTACAAGAACAACTGACGAGTTTTTAAGCACAGATGTGCCTGGAATCTCATGCACAGGGACAGAAGGGAGGGCAACCAAACTTCCTTTCACGTTCACACCATGGGATTTATTTTGTAAAACAAAATATGCCTCAACATGTGTGCATCCATCAGTCTCCACTGTAGCACGCACACAAAATTTTATCAGGCTTTAAAATAGTTTCCTTGATCTGATCGTTAGATGTGTTCACAGTAGAGGAATAGTGTGAACCAGCAACCACATCATTGGCCATTATGCTGTGTGTAGACGTCCCAGACTAACACCAATGGGACAGTAGGCACTTCAGTCCCAGTCGGATCAGAAGGAAGTAGAGTGGCCATTGGTGGAACACCCGATGGTTCAGATGGAAGTGACAACTCACATCCCGCAGAAGCTGTAGTGTCAAACAACTTCTGACCACCCACATCTGCATCTGAAGCCACATCAGACGTGTTCCCATTTCGTGTCCCACCAACATTTCCCAATGCTGTAAGTCCACCTACAGTGCTAGGTGTACTGTCCCCTGTTCTAATAGGCTGATGTTCAGAGGGAACTGTAAACTCAAGAGGCTCAGCTGCTAGAGGAGTTTCTCTAGAGTTTGTAGGTTCACCATCCTTGGGCTATCCTGTTTTCTAGTTTCTGCAAGTAATTGTGATTCTTGCTCCACAACCCAGTGCTTCTGATGACTAGTGTGAAGACGAGGACATTGATCGATAGAATGACTGATAGCACTTGCTACAATAGCTAGGAATATTGTCGCCATATTCAATCAGCTGCTTAATAACTTCATTGCCATCGTCAATGATAATGGATTGGGGTAATAGTTTTGAAAGGTCTATCTCAACGCACACCATTGTTGTGCTCAGCCACATAAAGCTGAAAACCTCTGACCGAACACAAAGGTAGTTTCCGATGGAGTTGGCAAGATCTTTAACAACACCCTGTGCTTGCAAATGAAGGCGAACTTTAGGAAAGGAAACCCAAACCAGGGGCACAAGACATTTCATATTCAAGAGAAATGGACATGCTCCACCGAAACACTGCCATCTTCCTCCCTCTAATGACCCAGTTTTCTTTAGCCAAAGTTCAGAGAAAATCAGACTGTGAGACAAAACGTACAATGATATAGTAGCCATCGATGGTGGTAGGGAAGAAGGCCTTCTTGTACGAGAGCAACTTCTTCGTTACGTCCATGATGACCTTAAGCTCAAGTCGCCAACCAAAAAAATGGTCAACGATCGTCCACTTAAACAAAGCCGCCAAAACATCGATGTCATTGATATAATAGGAAACACGAGGCTTACCAATGGAGACCATGTGTCAACGAGCTTTCATGTCAGGAAACTGTGTGCGAATGAAGTCTTGCTTCAGTAGCAAGGAGAAGGTGGGCTTCGATTGTCTGGCTAGAGTGGATGGAGGGGATTTAAGGTTGTGTTCGGTTAAAAAATTTTGTGAAGTAATTTTTTAACTAAAATTATTATAAAAGATCAATAGATTTTTTTATTGTAGATCTTTTATAAAGTGTTATTAAAAATTATATTAAAATTAATATTTTACTGTAGGAATTTTTTTATATTCGATAAATTACTGTAAGAATTTAATATAGCATAATGAAAAAATCAGTAAATCTTTTTTACCGAACAGAAGAGAGACCTTTGAACCGTCCGGAGGCAACTCTTCAAGCAGCCACCTAGGCAGCATGCCTCCTAAGGAGGCCAGTGTCAAAGTCTTACTGTCGTCACAGGAGAAATAGGTCCCTCCACTCAAAAGGGATTAACCAACATTACTGTAAGAGTCCTTAGTTGATTTATGCATTATCTAAGGATATTGCATTGATAGGGAGCCTTACTTACAAGTACTAGCTTATATTAATTGAAAAGGCGCTAGTTAGAAGACTAGTGCATAAAAAAGAGATGATCATGTGCACATTGAGGCATACTCACATTTTAGCTATGCAGCAAATAGAGGAAGTTAAAAATTTACTTCAAAATATTTTGCACTTATATTAGAGGAAATCTTGTCACTTAAAGAAAAAATTTAAAATTTAAATAAAAGCATTGTGACTATGAAAGGACTGCACACAAAAATAAGATATGGTGATGTACACAAATTATATTAAAAGTGTAACACGAGAGTTGAACATAAAATCTTACTTCAAATATGTCATCTTCTCCAACAGCACCAAATGGCACAATTGTAGCCTCAAATTTAGATGCCATCCGGACAAACTCAACTTGTTCAGGCCAGCAAAGCTTGTATTCCTTCCCCTGTGGATACATAGAAATTTTAATTACTCATTTTACAACATAGTTGTATAGTGATCAGAGACATGGCATTGGAAATGTAGATATCTTTAGGAATGCAACTATTCCACCAGTTTATCATCCAAGAATCAATGCCAAATTATTAATCTTCAATCAGAAGAGATCGACCAAATAATGTGACTACTAAATGTGTAACTATCATAGTGTTAAGCATTAACAAATCATAAATTTAAATTTAAATCAATACGTCTTAATCATATTAGCAATTTGACAAGGCATTTAAAAGCATTGAATGCATAATTTTAATGCTCTGCACACACCCATTGAGTGGTGTACAAATGATGCATCTACACAAGAGAAAAGGAGGTATTAATCATATTCTACCAAACATGCATATAGTTAGCATTTTTCTGACACGTACATCCAATAACACCACCAATACCTCAATCACACTATCGGATCATTCATATGAATTTTTTCTTTCAATTTCTTTCTATCCAACACTACATCTATCAAATTATGTAAAAAAATTTCTTCACAAATTTTAAGCAAGTAATTTGTTGATCTCCCTTAATATCTTTTACAATAACAACAATTCAAGCCATTATCCCACCACGTAAGGTCATCCTTTTCTTCCATGTATTTCTATTTATAGTCAAATCTTCAATTAAATTACATAACTTAAAATCTTTTCTCACAATTCCTAATCAAGTAGTTTTCAACCTTCCTCTAATTCTTTTAGTTTTTCGCACTAATTAATTCTCCTCTCTTAATTGGTGTATTCTTTGATCTCCTAAGAACATAGCAAAACTATCTAAGTTTTTTTTCTTATCTATCTTTAATCAGTACAACTTCTACTTTATTACTAATAAATTAGTTTTTAACTTATTCCTTGTAATATTATCTTTCATACACAACCGTACAACCCAATATTCTAAGCCATAAAGTATAACTAGGTGAATAACAATTTTATAAAATTTCACTTTAAATTTTAAAGATATCCCCATATCACATAACACTCTAAAAAAGTATTTAACCACTTCATCCATTTTATTTTAATCATATGAACAATATCCTCTATAACTTCCGTTACATGTATTGTTATATGGTTTTGTGTAATGTAGGTAAATGGATATCCAATTAGTCATGATATCCAATCACTCACCTTATTATGATGTGTAAGGAAAGTGACTTTTGCTTTTCCCTGATCCGCATTGTACCAAAGCTTGGGAAAAGCCACTAGCCACCACTCACCATCCACCACTCTGTTGCTCCCCATTGCTAGTGTTCTAGGTTCTTCACCCTGCAAGATCCCTTTATTTTGTTCTTCCCCCACCCCCCAAAGTTTTATCCCACTTAACGCCAACCTTAAGGTACCATCAAAACCTTAGGTGCAGGTCCCACTCAGATTGGATGACACACCCCACCTCGTTGGCTGACAGTACCACACCTTTCCTTCCCTCTTCTTGTGTGATCAGTGGTACAGGAAGCCATGTTTGTTAACCACGGCCATGATTTAGGTTGTGCCAATATCACACAATGAAACTCTAGAACCTCTAGAATGTCTACCAAGTGCTAGGTGTGGAAACTGATCGGGTCTAAACACATTGTAATCGAACTATTAGACTTCAGTGTGACCAAACTCAAAAACAGTCCAACCAGGTTAAACACGACTTAACTGAACTATTAGACTTCAGTATGACCATAACCAGAAATGGTTACATAACTACAAAGCAACTGAGAAATAGAGTTAAACCAACAAGATGTGTTACATAACTACACAGCAACTAAGAAAAGGAGTATCTACCTCACAAATGACAGTCACCTAAATGTTATTGGAGAAGGCGACTTACACATAAAAACCAATAGAAATAGAGTTTGGAAATTAATGGAGGTCGGATATGTTCTTGATCTGGCAAAGAACTTAATTGCCATGGGACAGCTAGATGACAGGTTATTCCACTAGTTTTAGAGGCAGCTATGGTGGTGGCTCGAGGAAAGAAGATTGGTACCCTATATGTTGCATCAGATTACGTCCTCTTGTCCAACTAGAGTCCTCTAAACTTCCTATAGACTTTTGGAAAAGGTAGACACACTTGCACTATCCATCTTATTTCTAACTTTGTTTCATATAACTACCTCAACTCAACTTTTCACAACTTTGCCATATCTCTTTTATCTAAGTCTCTTCCCATGAATCATCATGAAGCCTTAAACATTATACCTTAGAAGGTAGCAATGGATGAAAAGCTTTTTACTCTTCATGCATGTGGCACAAAGGTCCTCGTTTCCTAACCTGTAGCTGCTCAAGTGTCAGTTGTTAGATATATATAGTGAAATGCCACTCTAATAGCACTATTGATTTTTACAAAGCTCGCTTAATAGCCAAAGATTTTAGTCAAATGTATGGTGTAGGTTATGTTAAAACATTCTCTCCAATTGCCAAGTTGAACTCCATCAGAATTCTTCTTTTAGTGGCCATCAAACAAAATTGTGAACGACACCAACTCAATGCTAAAAATGCTTTCTAGTATGGTAACCTACAGGAGCATGTCCTCATGAAGCAACCTCTTAGATATATTGCTTAAGGAGAGAACATGATATGCAACCTTAAAAAGCTGTCATTCACCTGGATATCAAAGGCTCATTAGCAAGCTAATATATTTAATTGTAACTCGACTGGATATTACCTATTTTGTAGGCTTTCTATCTCAATTTATGCAAGAACCTAGAGTTATCCACTGAGAGGGAGCTCTAAGAGTGCTTGCATATATCAAGACTTACACTAAGTATGGTCATTTAAAAGTTGAAGCATATTCAAACTCAGGTTATGCTGAAGACCAAGGAGATCATAAATCCACCTCCAATTATTGTACGTATGTTAGAGACAACCTTGTGACTTGGAGGAGCAAAAAACAAAATGTGATTTCCAAGTCTAATTTGAAGTTGAATACAAATCAATGTCATACTACAAATGAATCAATGTGGATAAAACACTTCCTAATAGAGTTGAAGTTGAAGGTGCAAGTTCCTATAATAATACAGATAATCAAGCAACAATGCATATTGTTTGAAATCCAACATTTCATGAGCGAAAAATATATTAAAAAGTGGATTGTCATCATGTTCAAGACTTGATGATAAATGGAGTCATTTCTACTCAGACTAGGTCTTCAAATGGTGTAACTAATATTTTTACAAAGGGACTAAACGGAAAATGCTTTC
>JAMKPZ010002051.1:0-48129 GCA_024699675.1 Amphibolis antarctica
CCTGCTGATGAGAGAGAGTATTTTTAAATTTCACCTGTGGCATGAGAGAGAGTGTTTTTAAATTTCACGTGCATGAGAGAGAGTGTTTTTAAAATTTTCAATTTCAACCATCGATCTCACGATCGACGGACGCCTACAGAAGTCACTTTTATAGGTGCCTACAGAACGTGCCCCCATATATATATCCCTTATTTATTTAGATTAATCAGAGTGTATCAACTATCATTTATAATAAATGTCCTTAACGTTTATCACAATGTATATAATGCAAAGCGCATGTCTTATACGTACAATATATCATACAAATATGTATTAATAAAAAATAAACTGCATGTATGTATTATACATCTGTTATCATCATTTTCTTTATTTATGAAAAATAACATTGTAATTTTATTATCAGAGATCTAGAAATTGTTCTGTATTTGGATTATTATCTAAACGACAAAAAAACTTTTGTGGATTAATTGAAAATGTTATCTGAATAAGTGTGAAAAGATGAATTTTATACGAAATCACATCGATTTTACGCAATCCTTCAATAATTCTTCTTTTTAAAATCACAAAAAAAAAAAAAAGAATAAAGTTGAGATCAAATTATAAAAAACGTCAATAATATTATTTAATTAAACCTTGGTGGCGTATAAAATCACGGAATCTCGCCAGTTCAACTATTTAGAGTTGAATAATTCGCATCGACAGTTACATGTCCGCTTGCATTTGGTGCATTGCATCTTTTATTTTATTTTATTTATTTATTTACATGTCTGCTTCCTTTTATTTTTAACTTCTTCTGTCTTTTAAAATTATTTTTAACGTTATTATTATTATATATATTCTAACGTATAATTTTTTATCACTTAAATTATTATATAATTTTAACTTCATTTATAAAACTAACTAATTTTCAAAGTCAAAAAAAAAATTATCCCCATATACACCCTAAATATAAGATTGGGTACTTTCACTTTTTTTAAGTTAAAGATATTATAAATTAAAATAAAGTTTGTCTGCAATCAACACTACGGCTGCTTAGGAGATCAGAGCGGAAAAAAACTACAAATGATTTCCCAGAAATAACAGTTTATGGTTGTGAGAACTTTTTAAAACTTTAAAATCTTAGATTTAAATTGTAATTTATTCAGATACAAATCTCTTGTAAATTCACAATTATACATATCTACTTATAAAAAAAACACAAATAATAAGATTCAATGCCAACACCAAAAAAAAGGGTCAAAAATTCAACAACGCGGCCACAACAGTTAGTAAAAAATGATTAATTTTTGATTGAGTACTTTCACTGATCACTGATTAATTTTAAGATAAAATTCCATATGATACAAAATCAGTTCATACATATTTATACAATTGTAGATATATTAATTAATAAACTACAAGTGAAAAAAATATTAAAAAGTAAATAATAGGTGAATTCGTATTACGACGAGAGTGTGTTAATAATATAAATATATATCCAAGAATGTGTTAATAATAATATGAAACATGGTGAATTGCTAATTATATTGATTAGAAAAATTTCAGAGGAATTGGACAACGTAAAGAAAATCACGAACGTTTTCGTTATTGAAAAAAATAGTTTCATATCAAAAATACGAGTGAAACTGAGATTTTTATATTACTTGTAAATTTTTTTTACTAATTAATTTATTTTAATGAAATAAAATCTATATAATATCAAAATTAATTCACATATGTTATACGTAAAATACTTTAATGAAAGACTTAAAAGTACAGAAATGTGTTGAGAAAAATAGTCTTACGTTAAAAATGATAAATAAAATTAAAACTTTTATATCATTTGTGAATTCTTTCTTAGTAGTTAATTAATTTTAATAAGATAAAATTCACTCAAATGTGATTAACACTCACGAACTTCTCAATCCCCTTACAGGAACTTTGATTAAAGTTGTATGGTATCATTTAAAAGAGGAGTGAAAGTTGAAATTGAGAGGAGCTGAAGTTAACTTTTATAATAATGATAGTCGAAAATGTAGAAATCATATTTAAAAAATTAATTTTTATTACTTTTAAAGTTAAAAAAACTGTTTTCAAAAGATACCTTTAGTATAAAATCCGTAAGGGAAGGGCGACAGGAAGCAGATGACGGGTGAAAGGGAATATTCGTTAATTGTACTTTACAGACGATGTTGCAGCAGACACATTTGTGGCGATGAATGGCACACACGCCGACAACGCAGGAAGATTGTAGAAATGCAAGTATTGTACGCTGTTAATCACGCACGGGTCAAATGGCCAGCCTGGCGGGATAGCGCCCAACGACGTCGATGCCCGCTCCACAACTCAGGGAATGAAGCAACCGCCAGGGCATCTTCCTTCCGCCGCCACCGCCGCCCGACTCCATCGAAAGCCCGGACTGATTCGTGCTGATTCGGCCGGCCTTGATGCGCTTCGTCTCCATCCCCACGGGCAACTTCACGCCCCCGAAAAAGAACATGTACCACTTGGGCCTCCGGTAAAGTGACGCCTTCCGTTCCACCCCCGCCAGCAGCTTCTGGTGCTGCGCCGCCCGGCGAGAGAAGGGTGTGGCGGGAGGAGAGAAACGAGAAAGAGAAGAGGCACCGAAAGTCGGCGTCGTTGGAGGAGAGGTGGAACTTGGTTGCTGAATTGGGAGGCTGAAGGTGAAGTCCGTCTCCACCATGGTAGCACAGCAGGAGGAGGAGGAGGACTGGAGGAGGACTGGAGGAGGACAGGTGCCAGATGTTAGGAACTTATAAACAAAGCCGATTACGAGGATGTACGTCGGAGAGACCCCTGTTCGTACAGCTAGCGATCACTGTTTATATATATTTTACCAACACTAGAGAGCTTCTAGACGGAGGCTTACCCCTTTCTTGTCCTTTCCTCGATCTCTCACTCGATCGTCTAGAAGAGAAACAAGTCTTCTTGCTTCTGGATGTCTGCCTTGTTTTCTGAGAAATTAATACCAACCTCTATTAATTTCTCGTCGTTTGGTGGTCTGGATGGATCATGCCGCTGCTCTCTTCTTACCCATCTAACCACGGATTGATTGGTCGATCATCAGGCTCTTCGACCGACCCGGAGAATTGATCGAACACGCGGTTTTCAAACTCAACACGCTGCGATGCATGCGACGTCACCCTTGTCCGCCCTTAGAAGGGAGTGCGAATAAAGCGCTTGTTTATTTTTTCAATTAGAATTTTACATAAATTTTTACTTTATAAAACGAAATAACTTGCGGCAGCCACAACCAACGAACGATGAGCACGAAGCCACGTCACAACCTACGCGTAAATCGGTGGCGTGTCGATCTGCAGTCGTTTCGTTTTTTAACTAAACGATTCAACTTTATTGTCGAGTTTTTATTGTACACCAGACAATAATTATCGTATACAATATGTTTATTGAATAATTTTAATATTTTATAATAAAAACTATCGTCACCCTAGATTATGTACTTAAAAAAACGCATACATCATTTCACCTAATCTCAACTTTAAAACAAACATATGGTAAAACTTAAAGTTGCAATTTAACTGACAGAACAAAAGTATTAATTATAATACAACACAAAACAGAAAAAAGAGAGAGGAGTTTTCTCTTTTCATATAGCTAGAAACAATAAGCGCGGAAGAAAAAAATCCAAAACAACAGAAGGAAAGATCAAATTTCGTTTACATCAGCTCGCATTCTAGACGTGCTATCATCAACTGAGTTAAGGTTTAAAGAGTTGTCTTAAAGACATCTGATAAAATTAGAATAATACAGAGATTTAGAGAGTTAAGATGAGTTACCAGGATATAAAGAAGGTATGATAATCCTAAATAAAGAGTACTTGTTCAGCAACTTAACCTCTTTCTTGAAAATGATTGAAAGACGATATGTTAGACATTTTTGGATAACTTATCGTTTAAATCAGCATGTAGCTAGAGTGACAGATAAGTTAATAATAAAGGAGAGGATTGGAAATAATATTGCAATATTTAATTAAAATATAAATATAAATATACACTTTTTGATTTTTTTTATTCAGTATCAATTGATTTTAAACTAAATTTTATCAATCATTATTGCGCTCAACATGAATATATAATCATTGAATGAATGATTTTTGCGAGCAAATATTAAAGTAGGCTGCGAGGAATAAGTAACGACTTCTATCCTTTCATTTTTGTAAAAAAATGTAATTTTTCCTTTATTATGTATTTTTTTTCTTTCTAACATCTTTTGTAATTTTTTTCATATAAAATGTTCGTAAAAAACTGAACTTCACTGAAATAATATAATCTAATTTTTTAAAATAAAATAAAACCCTAAACCCTTAACATCAACATTACACCAAGTCTTCTCCACTCTATGGGTGGGTTGTGCAGATTAGAATCTGTAGGAATTTGAGTGAATTAAAAAGTGAGAAAGTTTTAAAAAATATAAGGTGTTTGTACGAGATGAAAAGTAAGGAAAAATCTTTTAAATATTTTCTCTTATTTATACGTAACATTACGAGACTTTTACACCTCCTCCCCTTTGAAAATTGTGGATTGTTATTATTGGGTGTGTAAATAAACGGTGAAAACAAAGGTAAATGGTAGAGAGACGAAAAACGATAAAAAAATAAAAAAATTATTTTAATAAAAAATTAGTAATAACTTAGACGTAATAAGTGGTAATTTTGATACATTCACTTAAATATTATCTACTTTATTTATAAACTTTTATGATGTGACAGATTTTTATTACATTATTTATACAATTTTGATATATTTACTTCAATTCTAAGATATTTTGAAATTACCACAAACACCATTTATTTTTCTAACATTCAAACACATTTTAACAAATTCTCTTCAAAACACATTCTGACATATTGTAATGGCACAAACAGATAGCCAACCTCTTTCTTAAGAGCACACCACAAAATACATGCACAGAGGGATGAATCGACGAATCCGTTATGCCATACAAAAATGCAGGGGAAGAGAATACCAACTAATTTTACAAGAACATGCAAATGAAGAGAACAACATCTTATTTACAGGTATTAGAAGCGGAACAGAAAACTGTGACGATACTTGTCTAAATAAAATTGATTCCTCGCGTGCAGAACTTTAACAAACAAATCACGCCCTCCAAGCTTGGATGCCTGATCGATCTTACAGCCCTAGTTGGTTTTTTTTGTTTTTGTTTTCCCCATTCATTACATATGCCCCCTACCTGTTCGGAAGCTGTCCTCCTGTCGCCTTATCAGTCAGGTAACGGAGTTCACTAAAGACAACTCGTACAGCTCACTCAACATCCATTCTTCCCCCGTCTGGCATCCAAGAACTAGTACTCTTGTTCCCCCAACCACACAGGTACCATGACCCCAAGCAAAACGTGGTGGTCTGCCAGGTATGTTCATTATCCTCCACGTTGGCTTCTCCTCGGTAGGATCCAGGAGATAAAGTTGAGATGCCGAGTGGAGACCTGCAATGGATCCTCCAAAAATCATTATTCTGCCATCAGGAAGGGTCACGGCCACATGATCAAGACGAGGAGGTGGGGCTATTCCAGCAGGATTTCCAGCCCCAGGCATCCCGCTTCCAGTGATACACCTCCAGCATGGTTCTGCCGCACTTGAATCCATCGTGTAAACGTCATTTGAACGAAGCCTAAGAGGTCCACTCTTGGCAAGACCACCAAACATTAAGATCTTTCGACCATCATAAACAGACAATGTATGGCCCAATCTTGAAGGTGGTGCCCAGGTTACCGGTATCTCTCTCCAGACCGGTTTCTCCATCGTAACATCCAACATGAATGTGTCACTCAGAAGCACACCAGAATCTGCACAACCGCCGGATACAACCAACTTGGTGCCATCTAATGTGCATGAGCTATGCCATGATCTGGGGAGTGGTGGTGCCAACCCAGAAATTTCACGCCATGTTGGATGTTTTGCGTCCAAGTCCAAGACGAAGACATCATTCAATAATCCCTGCCTACCACATCCACCAAATACTACCAACAAGGAACCATTCAAACAAGTCAATGTATGGCCCCACCGACCAGGCGGTGGAGAATCAACCTTGACGTTTGTCCATTCCGGCCTACTGGCATTTAAATCCAACACAAAGGTATCATTCATTGGCTGCATGTTGACCCCTTCCCCACCAAAAAGAACAACTCGATTTCCAACAGCACAAGCACTAAAATTGCAACGTGATGGCTCCACAGACCCCCCAACTGTCAACTTCCTCCAGGCCACAGCTTCCAGTGTAGTCAGCTCCCTCGCCAACCTCCCCCATCCCAATCTTTTTGCTTCGGGAACTGTTTCCAATTCACATGTGATCTCTGTGCCCCATGCATTTTGACAGACCATCCTCCAGAGATCATCATCTTTTGAAAGTGCATATAGGTGCCTGCATACAGATCCAACCGATGCAACATCTCTTGGTAGCAACCTTGACAGTATTTTCTGAGTCAATAATTCATCACTGAGTAGCCAGAAACAACAGAATTCGCGAGGCATGTCTCCACGACTAACTGAAATAGGACGGTAGTAAGGACGATCAGCAAGTGAAGATTCAGATGGCCTCAAGAGCTCCTTAACAGATGACCCAGGCAGTGGACCCAAATCAACATTCGTCTCAGTGAAAAACTGAATGCCAATAATATGGGTTATCACATCATCATCCCCATAAATTGGGGTCATTCGCAATCTGTTTAACAATGGTGAACCATCTTTCCCGAAATTCAGCAGGTCACCTTGAAATTCAATGCCTTGATCAATGCATCTCCGAATTTCTGAAACTACTGTGGAGTCAACCAATGGATGGCGCCTTTGTGCAAATGGCCCTCTGCACTGCAAGAAACGGCTGGGAAAACATGCAAGTTAGACGAAAGATGACTTCTCTTTAACTATAAAACACAAAATTCTTTTAAAATAAAGCTTCAAAATTGCACTAGAATTTGATTCCTTTATGTTTAGAGAGAAAACATTTCAGGTCCATCTTTGCAAACAATTATTTAAATTGAACATAAGAAAATAAGTTAGTGCTTCTAAAAAGAAATGCAACACTCAAACCTTTTGCTTTAGCATCTTCAGTTCAATTTGGAATGTTTTCAAGCTAACATATAAAAATAAACTGACACAAAAAAATTTCAACTTTTTTAAAAAATAGTAGTGTATTTTCATGCGTTGAATCTAATAGTCAATAACCAAATTCTCCCTTAGCTTGCTGAACGCAAATTATAAGGTAAGAATAGTTTGCTAAAGCTACAAGGATGGAAATTTAGCGAATAATGTGAGAGAAACGAAGTTAATTCAACAAGCCAAGAACTTAAAGCCCTTGAATGAAGGCTCACAGATTACAACAAAATACAATGAAAGGGGAAAATTTGAAGCTATCTATCTATCTATATTCAAGTCACAATTACAAATTCTACTTAGTTTTCTGAAAATAAATATTTCACAAAATCTGAGTATATGCCATTTGTAACTTCTAAGTAAATGAAAATCACACGAGGATGACATAAACCCCAAACTTATTGTCAATTTCCCTGTATAACATACCCTACGTAGCTGATTTACTCAAAGATAAGGAAAGCATGTAAAAGGATCATCCCTAGCCATGATTTATCTTTGAAATTTCTCTTGATATGCTATGAAGAAATATCTTATACTATTGATTGCTTCTTAGAACTCAAACCAACGTCATCATCATTGATTAACCACATTAACGTAACCATTCTTTATCGATTTACTCATAAAAACCTGGTCCAAAAGTTACACTTTCTATTTGCTTAGATGTATTTCTACAAATGAATATTGATGTGAATTTATTGCTTCTTCTCCTATACATAAAAGGCCCTTTCTCTATAGCAATAAGGGCTGGGTGTTTTAAAAGGAAACCCAGAATTTTGTAAAAAACTAAAAACACTGATAATTGAAAGGACAACAATATAAACATATTATAGGAAGTACGAGAAGTTATAGAAATAATATTACCGTGGGAAATTTTCAAAATAATACGGAATTGAACCATTGTGCAGTTGTGTATCTATAAAAACCACTGTGAAGCACATAGATATTGCACAGGCAGAAACCGTATAAATGGAGGAACCATGATGAAAATTTCTTCTGAAGAAAGGTGAATTTCAATTTTTCAAATAAGTGAAGTGCTCACTGAAGAAGACAGTTTCTTGTTTACAGATGTAAAACTAAAGAATTAACAAATTAAGGTCACTGAAAGGATAACAATTTTATATTTTGAAATTCATTCAACGTCAAGTTATATAGGATATTTTTTGGGCAGTATAATCCAAGAGAAAAATAGTTCCTCTGTTCACCCTACACAATTTAAACTGACAAACAAAAGGAATCACTCCTTTCTTAAAATAGGCGAGTTGTATTTTCTGCAAACCTCCTCTAGTGGAAGTTATTTCACATTTCTCAACAGATGGTTATATTGGTTGATGTGAGAACACAAGAGATAGGTAAAATGGAATGGTGTCATTAACAACATAAACCTTAATATACAAAGGTTACATAGAGAAAACAAACATATCTTAAGTAATATCAGACTAAACCCGCAACACCCATATAATCCTAATACATTATTACTCTAACAGTTGAGAATTAACTAAGAGTTAAGAATTGATCCATATGGTAGAATTAAACACATTATATATTTCTGAAAGAAAAATTTACATCCCTAAGCATGAATAGTGCAGGAAATAATTCAAGAAGACGGTCCATAACACAGTTAAAAAGCAACAAGCAAATACAGGACAATAGAACTTTCTATCATCAAGCAAATACAATCTCTACAATTACAGGGGAAAGACTGCATACAATTGAAGCCCTCCTTAGACCTCAGATCAGTGGGAGTCCCATCCATTAGATTTTAAAAAAACACAAACATAAATAATCTAGTAACATAAGATCAAATGACAATCATTTATGATCTTTATAGTTAAAAAAAGAAAAGGCAAAGACTACTCTATTATCTTGCATTCTCACAGGTAGAAGCTAAGCAATTTACTTGTCTTAATTACACTACTAACCAATCAGATTCGTTTTTGCCAAATTTTTACTTAAATGTTAAAGGTTGTTCAATAACATTGAAACCAATTCCCACAACCAACAAACCAATCTCATTTTTTCAGATATAATCAGGTTATATGATATTACCAGAGAGTTCAATGCTCCACAGATTAAATAGAACGTATACGTTCATGAGTTACCAACTGACTTACATATTACAACAGTGAATACTGAGCTTATTGTAATTCCAGATGCAATTCCCTTATAAAATAAATATTTAAATTTCTTTCAACCTACCACTTAGATATTACCATAATTGTGGAAAAGACAGACAATGGTGGCTGAAGCCACCCTCATACAAATTTTAATCAAGGCTTTTGCACTTCATACTAATCAAAGAAAAAAGCAAACCACCAGTACCTATCTATTACAGATCGAAAACAAAATTTTCATGTCATTTTCTTAAAAAACCAGTAGCCAACTATAAATTGATTGATCATGGAAAATAGTAGACAGGCTACAACAGACACCTGGTTAAAATGAAGTAAACTCATTAACGATCTACATGCCACCACCTGGTAACTGGAAAGATATGAACATTTTGAAAATCAGTTTTCAATTAGAATCCACAGTTTGAATATTCTTTAAAACATCAAAACAGTTCCAGGTAAATTAGTCATCCACCACATCATTTCATGCCAGACTGTGCACAAAAAACTTTAACCACATACACTTTAATGGTTCTCAACCACTGGTCGTCAGTTTCCTTTTGAGGCCTTGGTTTTTCATATATGGGGAAATACTCATGCAGAGATGAAAGTCTGCCTCAAAGAATATCCATATACTCTTTTATTGCAACGACAAGCCCCCCTCCCCACCCCCCACCCCCACAATATGAGTTTAAAAAGTATCAAGAAGGTTGAGTGTGGTAAAAATATTTAAAAATATAGGAAATTGTATAGAAAAGTAATATTTTAATTCTGGGAATGATTGGTTATCAAAAATGTAATAATTTTAAGGTAATGAGTTGATATTCTAGAAAGGGAAGTAGAACAAACTAGGGCATGAAACAAAAGATGGTTTAGCATTTAATAGGCTTATGGGAACACAGTAGTGCAATTTGAACAGAGATCTCGTCTAGAGACAAATTTTTGAATTGAAATGCAAACACAACAATCTAGCATGCTAGAATAATGGATGTTGATCATATATGGGTTGACACAAGCTATACAAACAACTGACTTATGCTATAAATTTTCAATATAATTTCATGTGTATAGAAAATCACAAAAAATCAATTTGGGTGTATGCTAGGTATGCTAACAACGGAAGGTACTCGTTTATTTAAATAATTAATAGAAAATTTTAAAATTAAGAAAAGGACCTCCATAAAATTTGCATTGATTTAGAAAAATTTTATGATAAAGTACTTAAAC
Organism: Amphibolis antarctica; assembly: GCA_024699675.1. Classification (NCBI taxonomy): domain Eukaryota; kingdom Viridiplantae; phylum Streptophyta; class Magnoliopsida; order Alismatales; family Cymodoceaceae; genus Amphibolis; species Amphibolis antarctica. The sequence goes on from JAMKPZ010002051.1 coordinate 10,465, forward strand.
ACCTATTATGGTGGGTACTAGAAAGAAAAGTACATATAGACATAAGCTTACACTAAGAATCCTCTCTAAGTTCATATCTATTCATCTTGGTTATGGATGAAATAACTAAGGAAATTTAAGAAAAAAATGCGTTGATGCATGCAATTTTCTGATAACATAATTTTAGTTGATTAAAGTAAGTTAGGTTTATGGCTTATGAATCATAATTAGTTATTAATTAGCATGAATTCATGTGGTCGACCCTACATAGTAAGCTTATGGCTTGAATTATTATTATTATTTATAATTTCATATGTACGAATATATAATTATTATCAATTGGAATTCTAAGTGGATTTTCTGTTTTTAACTATTTCATTACTACCTTGAGTAACATGAAGTATATACAACAAGGCAATTGTTCATTAAGTACCATTTAACTACTCTGAAAGTGATGTTTGTATAATCAGACTAAACATATGAAGTAGAGGGATGGTTGGTTCATGGGTACAACTAGTCACCTAAACTGTTGAACTAGTGATATCAGCATGATGCCCTAAATAATGAATAAATAATTTAACATTGCTTATATAATACAAAACAAAATTAAGGAAAATTCAGAAATAACAAGGAAAACTAAGGAACAAAACAAAATGACAAATTCATGAAAACCAAAATATTTAATGTATGCTACATAAATAAATTCAGATTTTTACCCAATAAATAATGAAGAAAGTCACTTAATCATTTGCTCAAGATTAACAAATGGAATCATTTGATGTAAAACATATTTTCTTCTATTTTTATTTTATTTTTCGACAGATTTTAGAATAGCATATTCCATTGACTTGATTTTGAAATAATACATAAAAATTATAATATTCAATTTTAAAACTGCAAAAACAATATTTCAGCAAACTGATTCAACCCAGAACCAATCACTTTACTGGGACAAGTGGTACAACCACTAAAATAGTGGTCAGAAGAGCTGAGTGGTGAAAAAACTGTTTTGTCACTAACCATGCAATGGAAGCCACATAACGGCCCATACTTTGAGCAGAGATCTGCCTTTGCAAGCAAGTTTGAAAGGTGATCTATTAAGGCCATAATTACCCTGTAATTTACGTTAACAGAGCTCACATTCTATAAAACTCAACTTAGTGGAAGTGAAGTTCACAATGTTATAAGCTTAGTTTTCATCGATCAAACTACCAATGTGAGATTATCATCTAACACTCCTTCAAACGTGTCTACTTTAGTGAGAGGTAAGGCTCACGACCTGATGTTCTAATACCACGTTAACAAAGCTCACATTCCACAAAACACAATTGAGTAGTGGAAGTATAAGCTCAGTCATCATCAGTCAAACTACCGATGTAGAACTATCATTCAATAGTTTAAGATAGCAATTATAGATAGGGAATTTCCCATTGCAGGTGTCTCTCTAGTAAATGTTGTTTGATTCTTCATCTTTGATGTAGCTTAGTCCATGATTGATGCGGGAGATTTGGATTAGAGAAAACCCTTGGTGTAAACCTATATCTTTTGGAAATAATTTTTCCTCCTAATAATTTTAACACTAGTAATTGCCATTTTATATATATCTTTTATAATATCAGTATATCCTATAAATACTCTTTTTCTTTTTAATACCCCTTATAGTAGGTTTCAAGGTACTTTATAATAAAAGTTTTCTAAATCAATGAAATTTATATGAAGGTTCTTTTTCTTAACTCTAAAATTTTCTATTAGTTAAGTAAAAGAGTAGCTTCCATCATTAACTTCTTGGTATGAACCCAAATTGATTTTCTATGATTTTAGTCTTTCGTCTACCTAAATTAAAAGAGTTAGAGAAATACTAAAATCTACTTAGTTAAAAATAATGGAAAAATATTTAAAATTACTTAATTTAACAAAATTTTTAGTTACAAATATAGATAAACGAAGGAAAACGATTTATGTGTTCAACCCCAAGGTCGAATTAACTACAAATATAAATAATGGCAAACAGCCTATCAATAACAAGGTCGTGAATTTTAGGAAGGCATTCTAAAATGATATTAAACTTCAATGACGTAGGTATTATAAATATTTTTAGAACAATTTTGTGCAATTTAAAGTATTTTCATCTATTTCAGCACATTAGTTTCAAAAGAATGTGGTGTTTTAATGTTATAAATGTCTAAAAATTCATTTCAATTTTTTTAGATATGTATTATAGTTTAATTTAGCCTACCCTAGTTTTCATGTTGAAATTTATAGTTTGAGTCATTTTTTGTGAATTTTCATTTTTTACAAACCTTCACCAACATTTCTACCAAATTTTAATACATTTTCCTTTTTTCCAATCAAAATCTCAACACAACAGATTTGAGATTTCTTGACTAGAGATGAAAATTTTTAACTGAGTTAAGACAGTAGCACTACAAGCCAACATGCCAGGAATATGGGTTTTAATCATAAATGGCTTGATACAAGATATATACAACCATTATTTCCATTTATCAAAACATGCCTAATTGCCCATTTTCACAACAATCCATTTATGCTATAATATTCAATATAATGCTCATAAAAAGATATTCATGAATGGTGAGAAATTGGACACGGTTTAATAAAGGGTTCTTTGTTCGAATATCCTTGATAAATTATCATATTTTGTCTCTACCTTCCTTAAATGAAATATTTTTCCAATATCCTTCTTATCCCCAGAAATTTTCTTAAGAATTTAAATAAAAATAAACAGTTTTGCAGCTTACTTTTCACTACCATTAAAACGACCATAATACCCCTATTGCTATACCTGGCTTTCTACACAAAATTACTTATTGAATTCTCCTTCCTTTTTTTTTCCTATTGGGGAAAACTAAGACAAGAAGAGAGGGAAGGAGAGAGAGGGGAGGGGGAGAGACAGGGAGGAAGAAGAAAAGGAAGAACCCAATCAATGCAATTGATGTCCAACTTGGACATCAATTGACCAGTTGACCTACTTATGACATGTTCATTCATTTTGCAATCCCCATATTGTCAATTCTTAAATAGTTGAAAGTTTAGAACAACGACTTGTTTCTACAAAAGGATGACACAATAGAAAGTCATACTTGAATGGTCCAATATCGTAAGTTGGACTAAGCATTGACTAGCACAATTTTTTTAAAAAAAAAATTGATGTCCCAAGAATAAGCAATTGAGTATGAAGGATGTCAGTCAGTAGCCATCTTTTTCAAGGACAAAAAGATTTGCAATGATGCATAGCAACAAAAGGAATAAGGATAAGATGTGTCAAATGACTGAAACAACATGTTTGACCTAATCTGGCAAGGCTCAGTTCTTGGGTCTTGATTCTCACGAGTCGTATAGAGACTGAAGTGCTTTCTAACAAAGATAGACTACAAACGAGGATTCACAAGCCACACATTGACAAAGCTTTTCTTCCTTGTGTTTATTACCATTGCAAACCATGATAATGAGTCGATGACTTTGCATAGCCAAAATTATGTACAAATTTCTTTATTCCTAAGCGGCTAATTGAAATATTTAGAGCCAAAAAAAAGGATACTGACTTAATTTTCATTGGTATGAAATAATTATTAATGAATATTGATATTAGTTCCTATGTGTCCAATATTGAAATTAGAAATACCTATTGTATACAAGATTCTAAATGATAATTTCTTCGTGGATTTAATTTCAAAGAAATAGGAAAAACACACAATATTGATGGAAATATAAGCCGAAACACATTACATCACAGGAGCACAAGGAAATCTTCAAATTTTGATTTAAAACTATAGAAGGTGCTAATGAAAATAAAAATGTACCAACATTAACTTTCCAAAAATGTACAATATTAAGAATCTACATATACAATTAATACGAAAAATACATGATAAATGTATAATCTGAAGCTACTTACAACAATGATTGTATAGATGTAAAACTTTCTCCAATTTGCTTTCAAAGGAAATTGCTTATTTCCATGATTTTGATATGAATAATTGTCCTTTCGTAAGGAAATATTTTATCCAATACTATGTTAATGGAATTTTTAGTGCTTTTCATTCAATTAAATGATAAAGCAAAGGGTCTGTGAACTCTAGATGCATCTTTTGCAAAATTTGGGCATGTCAATGCAAAAAAATGATAAGTTGATTAACGTGTGACATTACAGTGTGAAATTCACACGATGTCAATCAGCATGCCCATCATAGAACAAATATTATGTTGTAAGTATAAATGTTCCTCTTAATGTCATTCACATCTGGTTTGAAACCTTTTGCATAAATCGTACATGTTGGTGCAAAAAGAGAAATGAGTTGGTTGAAACGTGATTTCACAGAATTTCACATGATGTCAGTCCATGCCCAGCATGTATGAAACCAATATTAGGAACAAAAAAATTCCCCCTCCCAGTATCATCTCTCTAAATTAAAAGCCCACGTATGTTATCTCAAGCAACAACCACCTTACGAAGGGACAAGTCGTTACATATGATGGAGTCAAAAAATAAGGAGGAAAGCCCAAATTACATGGTTTGAAACTTCAAGATGCAGAATCTAACGAAGGAACGTTGGATGTTGGGAATAAGACAGCAGTGTTGCTGCTTCTTTTGTTTTTATAGAACCTAAACTAGAAGAATTTGTTTTAAACGTGAATTAAATATGAGACTAGACAAGACAACAAGAGCAATTATTCCCTTTTTATTCATCAATATTAGTTCCAAGCGTGTGTTCCCTCTAAGCGTGAACTTTGGATTCAGTGTCTGATGTAGCTTCTCGTATCCTCAATATGCAAGTACGAGATCCAGAAAGTACGCATGCCAACAGCTCAAAAATTAAACACAAGAAACCAAATTTCACTCACCAATTCCTTCCGAGAACCTCATCGGCCCGGTAGCCGGTGGCCTTTGAGAACGTGGCGTTGACATAGATGATGGGCTGGTCGGGCTCGAGTGCATCGGAGACAACGAACGCGCAGGTGGAGGACTGCAGCATGCTCCCGACCGAGAAAGTCGAATACGACGCATCCTTCAGCAGAAAACCCTCCTCGTCCTCCTCCTCCTCTTCCTCCTCCTCCTCCTCCTCCCCCACCACCACCTCCCCCAGCTCCCTCAAATCGCCGCCGTCCAACTCCATGCGAACCGAACCAGAGCAAGAGAGAGATGGGCGAAAGGGAGACAAGGACGTCGGGTTGGGAATGGGATCGAAATTTAATGCTAGGGTTTTGAGAGGTTTTGGCGAGCGGGAGACGTGGAAGGAAGAACGGAGTTCTTCAGGCTTCGGCTGGGGTTATGGGCGTAGTGGTGGGTGGACGACGGAGGAGGCTGGGAATCAGGCACGGCAACGAACTGGCATCGGCTATCGGCCGAAAAGCCGATGTCCTTACGGGATGTGGTCACCATCGCTCGCCCGACTGGGCCTGTATGGGCCGACACGATCGGATGGGATTTGTTCTGTTTTATCGTTTCTAATTTTCGAATTCTTTGGATTTTTGAATGAATAAGGTTGAGATGGAAACTCTATGTGCTATAAAATTTATAAGAATTAAAATAAAATAAATTTAATTTTTATATATCACTTGTTTGTGTCATAAGAATTGAATTTAGTTTATTTTTGATGATACTGTTTAATCTTTAATTTATGATAGAAATGAAGTTCAAACTTACGAGGTATAAATTATCTGAAATTTAATCAATTCGAACTTTTTCTTTCATTTGATCATCAGAATTTCTAACTCCGTTCAATTTTAAAAGATACACAAATACCTCTATATTGAATTCATTTTTACTCAATTTAATTTCACTTAAGAAATAAATTCACATCAATTCATTTCTGATTGAGCGAAAATAAATTCTTATGAGTTATGAATCGTCTAAAATTCAATTAATTCGAACTTCCTCACTTGCTTCTATCTGATTGTCCGAATTTCTAACTTCATTCAATTCTGAGAGATACACAAATACCTCTGTATTGAATTCATTTCCATTAAATTCAATTTCACTCAAGAAATAAATTCTCATTAATTCATTTCTGCATTGAATTGAGCAGAAATGAATTCAATTCCACGTACACTAACACACCCTGATATCATTTTTGAGTGAATTTTTGGATGAACAAGGTTGATAGGACTTATGGTAAAACCACTTTCAATGATGTTATTATTGTATGTATTCTAATATATGAATTTTTATCACCAAAATTATAATATAATTTTAATTCTACTTACGAAACTAATTTTAACTTTACCTGTAACTTTCAAAACTATTACTCCTGGAGCTCAAAAAAAAAAAGAAAAAAAAAAAAGAGTTATTCCTAGACACCCTAATATTGCACTTCTTTCGATGAAACTGTTTTCTCAATAATATTGGTAGTTTCTCGTAACGAAGTGGTCGGCTGGTATGGTTCTATTCTGATGCATGATCGATCGAGATTGTTTTAGCGGGCAATCAAATCGGTCGATGCTCATTGGCATGTATGGAAGGCAGCCAAGACACCATGTGAAATCAATGATCTTGATAAACATTCCGTAAAAGAAAAAGAAAAGGAAAAATTGTGTACATGGAAGAAGCTTAATAGACAGCGAAAATTTAATAGACTTCAATTTCTCCAATTCGATCATAAATAAACCCGGCCCGTCACTGCATTACACCGCGCGTGATAAATTGATAAATCAACAGAAAGAATCGACGTTAATCCGGAGCACACGTCCGGCAGCATGTCCCGGTCCCTCGGATCGCTGCACGGCCCGACCCGATCAGTCACCAATCAGGTCGGCCTGCTTTTCGGTGATGGGGACGTTCGGCCGATCCCGCCTACGGAAGATGGCCTGGCCGATGTCGTACTCAGCATCGGGTGGGGTGTGAATCTGCCGCATGAGGATGTACGGCAAGGGCTGCTGCTTCGGCGCCGTGGTGGGACCGTCGGCCTTCGACTCCACGACGACGCGCACTGTGGAGAGGAGGACGGTGGCTCCCACCACCATCGCCAGCACCAACGTCAGAACCTTGACGCTCTCCGCCATTGACGTCGCCGGCGAGCGTTGCGTTGGAGAGACCGAGGAAGGGGAGAATGGCGTACGCGGACCTAAATGATGCGCAGCTTCCGTTGGGTGTTGGTGGTCGTAGATCGTCGCGGGTAAAAGACGAGCGGTGGTGGTTTCGTCGGCGTGGTTTACAGCGATGAACGAACGCCACATTCCACATTCGTCGAGGTGTTAAAAAGGCCCGATCGAACGGTGGGCGCCTATGGGTCTGGGGCCTTGTCGGACTGGGTCCGATTATCGATTGCTAAAGAGGTGCGTGGGTTCGGACTGTCTGTTGCTCCTGGGCCAGCCCACTTTTCCCATTTATTTTTTATTTTTCAAGAAAGATTATTTGTTTACGAGTGTTTTTAGGAGAATATGTGTATGTTGAAAATTTTGGGAAATTTTTTAAAAAAAAAAATTTAGGTGCTTGTGCATTTTGAAAATTTTTAAATTTTTTGTATAAATTTTTTTGCTATTTTTCATCTGTTTGAGTTGGAAAAATTCTTATAGTTTGCAATCTCTCCTGATCATTACTAAACTTATGGTCGTAAGAAAAATATAAAACTATATTTGAAATATTAAAATATAAAAACTTTATAAAATTTTTAAAATTAATTTTTCAAAATTTCCACAACATGCAAAACAATCTAAAAAAATTATCTATTTCCTAATTTTTTATTTTCTTTTCTTAAATTTCCAACGTACACTCTTAATTTCAGGCAACTTCAATTTAAACCTGACAAACACATTCACTTCGTTGAAAGCTTAGTTGCTTCTTTTCAAGTAATTTTTTAATAATTCCATAAACGACTTATAAACTGCTCCCAATTGCTTCATCCACTTGATCGTTGAAAATTACAAAACAAACTAACATGACTAATAATATGTTTAATAAAACCTCAAATGCAATGGACAATTTTGAAATGTACCATGTAATTTTGAAATTTTACAGACAATACCAACCTAACAAACGTAAACATCACTCTTGAATTTTAACTTTTCAAGCTACCGCTTTAATAGAAATTAAAAAAAATGCAACCATTTTTTAAGTTTCTTTTGAAAAAGTTACTTTTGAGAATCTCTCCGCGTCATCTTTATGTTAAGGATAATTTTTAATTTAAATAGTAATTAATCGTATCAAAAAAGAAGCCTAAAATCTTTCGTGAATTCGTCATTATAATTAATTTCATGTGTTCACTACTTATGACATGCAGCTACTCAGCTAGAGCACACATGTGCCGACCCACACGGCCAGCATGTGTGCCATCCACCTACGTACGCAGAGATGGCCGGCCGGCTCCGTGACCATGAGCTGTAGTTGTTCTGTTGGATCCTGTTGATGCGAAACTCGAACGCACGCGCAGCTAATTAATTGCATGGGAGCTGTCCGTCTGTGCCAGCCCCCGGCCACCACAGATCTCTTGTGGCGCGCGCCTTCCGTTGAAATCCTTCCTCTTTTTCAAATAATTGTCATGGCTAGTAGTCCGAATGGTCTCGTAAAATTTTTATTTCCAAATTTTTAACATTTTAACAACAAAAATTTAAAATTTTTATTTTTATTAATTTTCAAAAGACACAAATTCTGTCAAAATTTCATCTGAATATAGAATGACTGGAGCATGTAGTGCCTGGGTCGCCGATATAAAAAGATGGATATATAGGAAGGAATCTATCGATCTGTACGCGAGGTCGGAAAAGGGGAAAAGGCCATTCATACGTGTGCATGCGTGATCGACACTTCACACAAAGCAACTTTTCATAAACTGGTTCAGTATGGCCGATGCGGAGCATCTGGTTCACTCTTCCTTATCCGTGACGATCGGTGGGAACTGGAAGGCTGATGATGAGCTCACGTATATAAGTCAAAATTAAGCAGGCATGCACATCCACAAGGTTGGAACATAAAAATTCTTTCACTTATTGTCAATTAACTACATTCAGATATCGTGCGATCGCTCTTGGATGCATCCGGGCTTTTCTTTATATTTGATGAGTAGCGCACAGCGGGTGCGTTTGTGATTTCGGATCATACAAAAACTTGAGTCCTCCAGCATTGATAAGACTTTTTGTAAGAATTTCAATTTATAAACAGATAGTTTTTGAATTCGTACGTGGTAGGTATCATTTCATTTTTTCAAATTTATAAGGCGATCGATTAATCTCTCTTTTTTCGATAAATTAACGTAGACGTAACCCACTGAAACGCATTAGATTGCTTGCTACAGGTAATTAACATACATACATATAGACAGACCTCTTTCGAAAACGAGGGTCATTCAACGCGTGCACGGACTCCAACATGTACTATCAGGTGATGAAAACTTCAATACCCACATACTAAAACAATTCCTTTTAAATTGTTCTGAGAGGGTCCATTTGACAACGAATATTGTACGTACATCGTCAACGATGCACATTAGATATACTTAAAAATTTGTTACCAAAAGATGCACTGTTCAAAACATGGTTTTAATTTGTCGTCCAAACACACCATAGTAAGCAAGCTAGAGCAGAGCAGAGCAGAAATCGTCGCAGTGAGATCACGAAGCGGAAACTGCAAAAATCAGATCATAATACAGATGCGCGCAGAGCATGCAGTAAGGCATCTAATTAAAAACAGTAGTGGGTGAGGCCCTCGGCTTCGTTGCATACTTGCATACCCATCGGTTGGGGCATTGCTGGAACTTAACCATGGAAAAGATTCTCACATGGAAGATGACACGAGCCAGCACAAGCTTTTCCATTAATTTTACTGTACACACAAATAATCGATTAATTTGATCTCATCGTTTCGTGATGTCTCCGCTCGTCGTCTTCTTCGTCGGGAAAGAATATATATCTCCACTTGTCATTTCTTAACACGGTAGGCGTGCACTTGTGCCACTTGACGGCCGGATGATGCGGCCCTCCGCAACAGAGATTCGTAGCATACTGTGATTAGACTACTAGCTAGGAATAGGATTCATTATTGTCGGAACGTGTGTATTTGGGTTATTTTTTTTCAATTTCAAAATTAAATAGTGTTAAAATTAAAATTATTTTTTTAATTTAATTTATAAATTAAAATTTATACAATAATAATGATATTAAAAATAATTTTATAAATTGAAAAAAATTAAAAACAAACGAAATCAAAATTTATGTATATACATACATACACACATATATATATATGTGTATGTATTTTTTTTCAATGATTGAATAATAATTCTAGTAATTTTAAATTCAAATAATTTCATTTTGTAGCGCATATATCACATGTAGATTCAACATCAATTGTTTAAAAAGCTGCCGTCATGCTCATCTCTATATAAAAAAAAGCTTCATTAAAGGCTCTACAAAAAAGGAGTCCGTGTATAAATTAAAAAAAGGCACCAGCAGGTCCAGCACTCCATTGCTCCGTCTCTATCATTTACATTAGTTGATAAGTGACAATCAAATATTTTCTAAACTTTTCTTCTTATTCACACTTTCACCGGAGAGGAAAATTTTTTTTGGCTGATTAGAAAAAGTTTTTCAAAGTGGTTGTCCTTGTTGGTTGGATCATGATTTTCTTCAAATCCTCAATACACAATATTGAAGCGCGAGATGCTGATTGGTGTACTTTTTAAAGAGAGAGAGAGAGAGAGAAATTAGTAAAACAAATTAAATACATCTACGGGAGTTTGTGTCGGTGTAATCTGAGAGAATTAAACGAGAGGAAATTTAATTTTATTTAATTTAAACAGTTGCCGTAAATTTTTTTTTGATATAACTTTAATCTTTTATGAAATTAGATAGAATTCATTTAAAAAGTAGTTTAGGATTCAATTTTGATCTATTCTTTATGAATTGAGTAAAATCTTTCTATCTTCGACAAGTTATCTCGTAGTAGTCCTTATATTTCTTAAAAAATTTATTTTATGAATAGTTAATTTTAAAATATATCAACTTTTTACTATTTTTAAATAAAAATAAATTCAATTCTATCAATTTTTTCATATGCAAACACTAAAATTTTAAATTCTATTTAATTATGTGAAATACACAAATACATTTACACTAAATTTAATTTAAATTAAATTTTATTAAAAAATAAATTTTTAATAATTTATTTTCGTCGTAAAAAATATCCCATGTATCCATATATTAGAAGAATATCTCAGATTCTCAATCAAGATTCTTCCACCTAACCAATTCATCACTTTTTTCAATTCCACCAAATCAATCAAGATATTTCATGTAAAATTTTTTATTAATTTTATTCATCAGTACACTAGCTTAACAGATAAACCATCACCGTTGCAACTTGAGTATTATTTAAAAATAAGGTTCTCCGAAATTGATATCAAATCTCTGAATGTTACGAGCATCCGGATAGAAATAATGCATTAGAAGAATATCAACTTAATCAATATTTTAAAATATTTCTTCCAAGCAATTAATGACGGCTGCTGCAATTGTAAGACTATCGATCAATTAATCTAGATGGTGGCCTTCATGAAAATTGGAAATAACATGGCATTGTGCAGTTGTGCCCTCCCGTTCAATCGATAAAATCGATTTTATTCAACGTATAACCTTTGTAATCGTGGAGTGATGGCAGATGATTGTTGATTATTTTTATTATTATCAGGTAAGGAATCGATTGATTCTTCTAAGAGAAAAAAAAATTGCAGAAGGACGACGTCAAGATTTCGTTTGTTTCAATTTAGTCTGCAAGTTAACTTTAAATCATGGACAAATGAAGTTAAAAATGATAAGATAAATGAAATTAAACTTTACAATAAATTATACGATTAAAAATATACATAAATAACACATAAAAGCTTATACAAAATAGAAATGATTTTTCTATAAATCAAAGTTTCGTTCAGTAGTACTTTTTTTAATCAAATAGAAAAAAGTGAATATATTTTTAAAAAATATAATGAAATTACCTTAAAAATCTTTCACATTATTAATTTATTATTATATTAAAAATAATTTTTGAATACGGTGAAAATCTTACCACAGTTGTTTAGTTAAGAATTTTTTACTATATATCTTAATTTTTTATTATACATTACAACAGTTTATAATAATATTTATTAAATAATTTTAATATTTTATATTAAAAATCATAAAAAATATTTACCTTATAAATTATATAATTTTAAAAAAAATATTAATATTATTTAATCTAATTCTACACTTACAACAAATACACCTAAAATATAAAAAGAACAAAGACCGAAATCCGCATTCCAAGGGAGCAACTCAGCAACTGCAGAATCAAATGCAATTGCAGTGTAAAACAATCAAAAGAAGCAGGCCAGAAGGGACAGCCTGGAGTCTCTGGAATGCACGAGGAACAAAGCCATCGTCACAAAGGTAGATGCAACAGGGTTTAATTAATTGAAACGCCAACCTTTTCGGCATTATGGCCGATCTGTCTCTTCTTGAGACGCGGTGTGTGTAAGGTGCTCGCGACGACCACTGGATCCGATGATGCAGTTGTAGTCCCGTACGTACGCGTCCGGGGCAGGGGATGTTTCGGCCACGCAGTCACGTACGGCATACTGTCATCAATCTTAACCCACAATCCGATGGCGTGAACGGAAACCGACGCGCCTGTGTGGGTGGAGAGTGGAGACCACGAAGGGGCGAGCATGCGGCTCTGGCGCATCACAGCGGCGTGGGGAAGCGCCGACCAAGCCGGGACAACTAGGAAGAAAGAGCAGAAGAAGAAGGTGGGGTCGGAAGACGAGGAGGGAGGCGTGGGGGGGGGCCGCACTTCGTCGGCGGCTTGTTCTGTTCCAGATGTGGTAACAGTAGTTCGGGGCTTTCTTATCTTCAGGAACATGTATAGGACCCAAAAGAGCGAAGGTTAAAAAGTAATTCGTAAATAACGTTGAAATTATATAATAAATTATAATTTAAAAAATTATACAGAAAAATATGTTTTAATTAAATTATGTTATTTATGATTTTTATTTTTTAAACTTTTATCTATAAGTTGTACTGACCAATATAACTTAATTAACGAGTCGTGACTAAGTCGAATTTTTATATTTTCGTATCAACAACTTATTTTTAATATGTGAATATGATAAAAATAATTTTAAAATTTTTTATATTTATTTTAATATACTTTTATTAAGTTATATATATTGTATATAGTTTGGTAATTTAAGTTTGTTAATGGTTGACCATGATTACAAGTTCAAATTTTATCTTTGATCATTTTTTTAATATTTATAAATTATATTAATTTTTAATAAAATAAAAAATAATTAAATTTTAAACTATGTCAAAGTTGACCTAACACAAACCTAAATAAATTATATCACATGGATCGAGCTATTAATTGAAACCTTAAGTATAATTTAACCTAACACGAATAATATAGTACCTACGAAAAATTCAAACTAACACGACCCTTTGACTTATACAGCGAGTTGTGAAATGCATGAGCACGCGGGTCCGTCTTGCGTAACATAATTAACAAGATTAAAAATTACTTAACCTATAGAAATACGTAATTAAACCCAACGGCCACATCATCGGTAGTCGAAGGGAAAGGGGGAAAACAAATGATATTTATTAAAAAATTTATTATTTCCATTATTTTTAATCTTAACGATAATGATTTTTTATACTTATTGAGATTTCAATTTTATTAAAAATTGTGAGTATTATCTTTGATACGGCTCCGTTATTATTTTTGTAAGGTAAGGAAATGATGGAAATTTCATCTTAAAATTAATTAATAAGTGAAAAAAAATTCATATATTAAATTTAATTTATTCTCTATATTTATCAATGTAAAATTATTTTAGCATATTCTCTAATTTGTGACTTATTTTTATACTTGTACGTTGAAATTTTATCTCAAATAAATTTAACCATGAATAAAAAGATTTAACAACTAATTTTTAATAAAAAAATTTATCAACTAAGAACGATTTGTTTTTATTTTAATAAAAGATTTATCAACAAATTTTGTATTTTTGAAAAGGGTAAAAAATTATATAAAATAGTAAAAAATAATATATTAAAATTTTCACTATTTCTTATCATTTCTTGTTAATTCCAAAAACACAAATTCTGCTTTAACAACACATAAAAGTCTGATCCGTCAAGGAAGATCTTTGTTGTAAATTTTGGAATAAATCTGTGTCTGTGAACAAGCTAGGAGATATATAGATGTTTTTTTTTTCCATTTTTAAAAAAGAGTACACTTAATATGTCAACTAAAATAGAAAAAAGCACTTATTATCTTTATTTCAACAAGTGAAAAATTACAAGTAGATAACATGTATATGAGAAAAGCAAGTACAATAATAGTATTTGTAACTTATTTCAAAATTCATATTTCAAATATCCAATTTCAAATTTTAATAACTAAATTGATTATTACAGCGGTTTATCTTAATAACAATGACTTTAGTTATCTTTTAGTTAAACAAAATTTCATAGCTAATCTCTTGCCTAGCTATATATTACGAGGAGTATGCATGACAACAATACTCTCAAATTTAAATATTAATATATTTATTCTCTATTTAATTTCCCTATAACTATAGTTACTTAAGTAGTTAATTTTATTTTTCTTAAAACAAAAATGTTCAATTTGCTTCATTCTAATAAAGGATTTTTAGTCTTAAATTTGCATTCTATTTTATTTTCTACGGATCTTGGAAATATATATTGACAGAAATAACAAAGTTTTTAGTCCATTTTTGAATATAATCTCAATATTCAATACTATTGTGAATTTATCTTATTTTTGGTTGATGTTGGTACTAATTTAATTAAAGAAGTTTAATTAATATAACTAAGACATATCACCGAGACTTCTAAAAATTTTAAAAGTTTAAACTTAGTTTACATTGTTGATATCGATCGAAAAAATCTTATTAAAACTTAGATTTTAACATTTTTATATTACAAGTTTAATGGAAAGAAGCTAATTGATCTTGATCCTTTTTTGTTTCAAGAATTAAGTTGTCTATTTTAACTTATTTTTCTTGTTTCTTTTTTGAAAACTTCTATTCTGATTGTGATTGCATACCTAAAAGGTTTCTTATTTTAGCATTTTAACTCGTTACAAAAATATATATATATAAATAGTGGATGACTTCAACGTCTCCAAGACCCAACACATCCACGAAGCATCAAAAAGTAAAAAAAAAGGTTTGGACAATTACAATTCTTGGATTTTTTTAAATTCAAATGCAAAAGTTGATATATCAGTTTTGTCGTTTTCGGATATTTTATATTATTCGTCAAAATCCGACGACAAATCCAGTGCTTCAAATGTGATTACGTGAGTCGCTCACATTGACCATTTTCTAAGCATTTCCCGTATTTATGATTTGATTTCATTATATATATCGTTATTTATGAGGCAGTGGTTTAAAGCTATGGTTAAAAATATAAGGCTAGTTAACTCATTTTTATATATTTATACCACCATCTTTTCGAAAAATTAAATACCAATCGATCCAAATAAATCCCAGCAATTGTCGTAGGTCTCTTTCGGAGTACGCCAACGTCCATCCTCCGATCCTTATCGAACGCTTGTTATAATAGCGATGAAGCGGAGAACCCCGTTTTGCACGCAAAAATATGTGTATCACGTAACAAAAAATATTTTTTTTAAATAATAAAAAGTGATCTTAGAATGAATATCTGGTGAATGATATTTTTCGTTTATTAATAAAAAGTCATGATTTGATGGTGAATAGATATTTGATGTGATTATAGTGAATTTAAATTATATTAGTATTTATATAGTGTTAAATATAATTATTTAAAATATAAAAATATTGATATTATTAAAAAATATAATAATAAAATAATGAAAAAAGTGAATTAAAAAATGTCATAAAATGATTCTAATACTTCGTTTGTTTATATAATTTTAACTTTAATGACGATGAAAAGTTAAAATTAAAGTTAATTTTACAGATAAAATTATATAATAAATTATAAAATAAAATTTATATAATAATAATAATATATAAAAATTTACGTTGAAATTGAAACGAAGAAAATAAACGAAAACCATGGTAAGTGAAAACTAAAAGGTGGGTGAAAAAAAACAAAAAAGCCATCGGTCCAAAATTTTCCCGAACCAAATACCGTGGTGGGTCCCGCAACGACCCCCAATCATACTTGTCACGGCGTGAGGGTAACTGACACGTCACAGATGTCGCCGGTCTCCCCGGTATGACCGAGCCGGGCATAAACCGGGACTGTGGGAGTCCTTGGATGGCCTCAGTTCTTCCTCCCCTGCCGATCGACAGCCGGAGGAGCGCGCATGGTCTCGCATCTGGAATCTGTCGAAGTGTGCTAGGGTTTCTACTCGACGCTGTGGTTCTGGTGTAAGGCCGAAATGTCCGGGGAAAAGGCAACCAGCTTGGAGGAAATCAAGAACGAGACCGTTGATCTGGTGAGCTGCTTGTTTGCTCCTCAATTACTCCCCGTTTTTTACGATGAATTCTAATGCCTTGTTCGGAATTGAGGAATTGATTGGACGATTCTCGTGTTGCTGGATTCTTCGTTGGTTTGTTCGTTGTGAGTGAGGCTTGTGTGCTTAAGTGGGGGATATGTTCTGTTTTGGAGTTAACGAGATCTGCTTGTTCCTCTTAGATATTGCAAATGTTTTTGCTGCGACATCAATTTACTCGTGGAAGACCACGCAGTGTGTGAAACCTGGTGGTTGTTGCTGGTTTTCGCGAGAAGCGGAATGGATTAAGCTTCAACAAATTTCGAGAAAATAAGAACAAGTTGAAAATTTTCCTTCTTTCGGTAAAATATAATTTTTTAAGTAAAATACACTATTTTTAATAAAGATTCCTCGACCTTTCAACTACGGACAAGTGTAGTAAAATATATTATATAATTAATTGCAATAATTTAGTTAATTAAAGGTAACCGTACTTCTAAATTTTATTAAATTCTGAATTCTGATAAATGTAGAAGTTGCTGTGAAACGTAAATATTTTTAAAATAAAAAATATATATATAATTTTTAAATATAAAAAATATTTATTTAATGTAGAAACTTTCTTTTCCGGACGAACCTCGATCCCCAGCAATTGTTGGGTCAGTGTGGGTACTGTTCGAAGATTTACCTTGGGTATTGTCTTTTGGATTTATCAGATTTTTTAGGAAATTGTTTTTTAGTATATAAACAGGTTTTTAGTGATGAATCTTGAATTTAAATTGTTATATAAATAATATATAATTATTTTAAAAAATAGGAACATTTACTCTATTTTCCTATCACGATTGGAAGGGCGAATTGTTTCCTTTATGTTCTTTTCCATGTCTCTTTTCGTTCCTCTCCATCGATATTAATTTTGGCAAAGAAAACACTTTCTCTCCGAGGAAAAGATGATAATTAAAAGCAGCATGGAACTTGTTGGAAACGTTTTTTCCAATGAAAACAATATTTTTATTTGTGTTTGAACTTAAATTTTTTGAACCTTGTAAAAGGAAAAAGTACAGGTTATTAGTTTCTTCGAAGAGCTGTTTTCCCTCGTCTTTCCCGTAATCGTAGAGGGAAGAAAATACAGGTATCGTTTACTCTCTTTTTTTACTTTTAATTTTTAAAAATATTTATAATTTTATAATAATATTTATAATCTTTAATTTATTTTTTATTATTAAAATTACTTTTTTTCATTTTTTTCATCTTAAAATCATATTTTTCTATTGTCAAAATAAAAGAATAAAATTAGGAAACACACCTACAGAGATGGCGTTGAAATCTATGTTTTACTAATGATGGCCTGAAAATAATTGTCGTCGCGGGTCTTTTTCTTCTTCGTTTCTCATGTTTTTCTTTTTAACAGCTTCACGCCGTTTACGGACTCGTGTTTTACTCCCCTGCCGTGAGATTTTTTATTTATCTTCGTGTTTTTTGGACTGTCGTACTCTTGTTTGTTTGTAGAACCGCTCCTCAGCTGTAAATACATAACTGGGTTGTTTTCAATATTATCTAAAAAATTCAACTGGGTTGTTTCTGGGTTTCGAGTTACTGCCACGTCACCCTCGGACCTTCCCGCTTATTATATGGGTTTGGACGTAAGGTATATTTTTTCCTTTTTTTTAATTATATTTTATACTTTTATTTTATTTTATGCAGGATGGTACCATAGGTCACTCGTATTTTTATTTTGTCGTCGTCGTTTGGTCTGCTTTTAGCTGAGTTTTACTTTTACCGCAGCGATTTGGCAAACTCCCTCTAATTTACGACACTTACTATAATACAGCTTTCTCTCTTTTTTTTTCATCTGCCGGTTCCGTTGCCGTCCGAGGTGAGTTGGTGGAACCTTTTGTTTTGGAGGATGCACCACCACCAAACTCGCTTGGATTGATACTGTAATAATTCCTACTTGTCGATGCTTGGAGCGTCAGATGCTATTTCAATTCAGGAAAAATCGAATAAAAGGAAAAAAAAAAGCCTCTGCCCCTCCGTAAACCAATAACGATATTTACAATTGTTCTTACTTCAAAATGATATATATTTATTTGTAATTACATACCCTTTTTCCAATTGCAAATCTATTTATTCATCATTTGAAATAGTGTAATAAAATTCAACATTTTAATAAAACCCAAAGAAGGGTACATATTTAATTCCCCAAAAAAACCCTTCCAACTATTTTGTTCTCTTCAGTTACTTTAAAGTAGATTTTCCTTTTGTGAGCATCCACGTCGCAGTATGGTTTGCCATGTGCGCCTGAAAAATTACCTATGCTACACAATTGTCAACTGGTGATTCGGATGCTGAACATCTTCTCTATCCATTACAAAAAAAATTTTGCAGCAGGGAGCCGATAGTCGGCAGCGCCAAGTTTTTTTCCCTGGATATTACCGGTAGCGAAAACGAATGTTTCTAATGGAAAGGGCTTTGTTTTTCAGGAACGTATTCCCATAGACGAGGTGTTCGAGCAGCTAAAATGCACGAAAGAGGGTCTTTCATCCGACGATGGAGCGAATCGGCTCAACATATTTGGTCCCAACAAGCTCGAAGAGAAGAAGGTATATGTCACTCTTCTCTTCAATGCATATGATTTCCGCCTCTTCAATCATAATTTCGTAAAATGAGTATGGATTAATTGGATGTTGGGGGAAAAACAGGAAAACAAAATTCTGAAGTTTTTGGGATTCATGTGGAACCCACTTTCATGGGTCATGGAATCTGCTGCTTTAATGGCTATCGCCCTGGCTAATGGGGATGGCCGGCCCCCAGATTGGCAGGATTTCGTTGGAATTATTGTGTTGCTGGTTATCAACTCCACTATCAGTTTCATTGAAGAAAACAATGCTGGAAACGCAGCTGCAGCTCTTATGGCTCATTTGGCACCGAAGACTAAGGTACTAATCATTGATGATTGTATAATGTCCATTGCTGATCTTTATTTACGATATATACTATCTATAATTTTTTTAGGTGCTCAGAGATGGCCAGTGGAGTGAACAGGATGCATCTATTCTTGTTCCTGGTGACATCATTAGCATCAAGTTGGGTGATATTATTCCTGCCGATGCCCGCCTTCTGGAGGGCGATCCCCTTAAGATCGATCAATCTGCACTCACTGGAGAGTCACTTCCGGTGACAAAGAACCCTGGGGACGAGATTTTCTCTGGTTCTACATGCAAGCAGGGTGAGATTGATTCTGTCGTAATTGCAACAGGCGTTCACACATTTTTCGGAAAGGCAGCTCACCTCGTGGACAGCACAAATCAGGTTGGACACTTCCAGAAGGTCCTGACTGCCATTGGTAACTTCTGTATTTGTTCAATTGCAATTGGAATAGTTGTTGAAATCATTGTCATGTATCCTATCCAAAAGAGGAAGTACAGGGATGGGATAGACAATCTCCTTGTCCTATTGATTGGAGGTATACCTATTGCCATGCCTACTGTCCTTTCTGTGACCATGGCAATTGGATCTCACAAGCTCTCCCAACAAGGTGCAATTACAAAGAGAATGACTGCCATTGAGGAAATGGCAGGCATGGATGTACTTTGTAGTGATAAGACAGGAACTTTAACACTTAACAGACTAAGTGTTGATAAAAACCTCATTGAGGTCTTTACCAGGGGAGTCGATAAGGATCATGTTGTCCTATTGGCTGCCAGAGCATCAAGGACTGAAAATCAGGACGCCATTGATGCTGCCATGGTTGGGATGCTTGCTGATCCAAAGGAGGTAAAGCTTCAGTCAAGGAATAGCTTGATAAATCTTTTTGAAAGATTAGCTTTTGTAATTGTCTCCATTTAATGGAAACATAGGCAAGGGCTAATATCCAAGAAGTGCACTTCTTCCCTTTCAACCCTGTGGACAAGCGAACTGCTCTCACCTATATTGATGAAAATGCTAACTGGCACCGTGCTAGTAAAGGTGCCCCTGAGCAGGTACCTTTCCAACTGTTTCCTCAATATGTTTAGAAGAATTACTATCACTTTCTTTTCAACATTTACTTAACTGACTAATATGGAACAGATCATGACTCTTTCCAACTGCAAGGAAGATGTCAGACAGAAGGTTCACTCTGTTATTGATAAGTATGCTGAACGTGGACTACGATCTTTGGCTGTAGCACGACAGGTCAGTTATTTTTATTCTTTATATATTCCTGTATAACCTAAATTTTTGTTTGTGTGGGTCATTGTTTGATCACATTTTTGGCAGGAAGTTCCTGAAAAGTCCAAGGAAAGTCCTGGTGCACCATGGCAGTTTGTTGGCATATTGCCTCTCTTTGATCCACCTAGGCATGATAGTGCAGATACTATTCTCAGGGCTCTTAATCTTGGCGTGAATGTGAAGATGATTACAGGTATACCTGCCTCATTTTATCACTCTTGTTAGTATTGTCTTCTCAAACCTAGATCTCATATGCATTCCATTCAGGTGATCAACTTGCCATTGCTAAGGAGACTGGAAGAAGACTTGGTATGGGGACAAACATGTACCCTTCTTCTTCACTGCTTGGGCAAGACAAAGATGCATCAATCGCTGCCCTTCCCGTTGATGAGTTGATTGAGAAAGCAGACGGATTTGCTGGAGTATTTCCAGGTTCCTTTTATTTCCTTTTCTTTGCATATCAAACACTGTTTTTGGTTGTCATTCAAATTTTCAGTTGTCTTGGGACAGAGCACAAGTATGAAATTGTGAAGAAGTTGCAACAAAGGAAACATATTTGTGGCATGACTGGAGATGGTGTCAATGATGCCCCAGCATTG
Source organism: Amphibolis antarctica (assembly GCA_024699675.1). Classification (NCBI taxonomy): domain Eukaryota; kingdom Viridiplantae; phylum Streptophyta; class Magnoliopsida; order Alismatales; family Cymodoceaceae; genus Amphibolis; species Amphibolis antarctica. The sequence continues at coordinate 31,693 of JAMKPZ010002051.1, forward strand.
AAAAAGGCAGACATTGGTATTGCTGTTGCAGATGCAACAGATGCTGCTAGAAGTGCTTCTGATATTGTTTTAACTGAACCTGGTCTTAGTGTCATTATTAGTGCTGTTCTGACGAGCAGAGCCATTTTCCAGAGGATGAAAAACTATACAGTAATATTCACTTATCCTGTGTATTGATCTTAAGTCTCCTGGTTCTACTCAACTTGCAAAACTGATGTTATTTTTCTGTTCCTTTTTCTATTTTTTGTAGATATATGCGGTCTCAATCACAATCCGTATTGTTGTAAGTATATCTCTAACTTAAAATATTGATTTATAGGCATAAGCTATTTGTCTGTCATCAAAATTATGACAAATTTTTAATCTCAAGCATCATGCTCTCCAAACCATTTTATTACTATCCTTTGTTGATTTGCAGCTTGGCTTTATGCTAATTGCTTTGATTTGGAAGTTTGACTTCTCTCCATTCATGATTTTGATCATTGCTATTCTAAATGATGGTAAGGGTTGCTTAATTTATTTTATAAAGATTATATTATCACTGTTTTGAGTCTAAACAAAGTGTTGTGTTTTCATCTAGGTACTATAATGACAATTTCAAAAGATCGTGTCAAGCCATCTCCACAACCAGACAGTTGGAAGCTGAAAGAGATCTTTGCAACTGGCATTATTTTGGGTGGCTATCTTGCATTGATGACAGTTATATTCTTCTGGGCCATGAACGATAAAACCTTCTTCTCTGTAAGTAATTTGCTTTGGACATTCTCTTTATTCTCAATTTATAGGATAAGCTAGCTTCTTAAGCACTATGCTTGTTATAATATGATCTGCAGTGTGATAAGTTTCACCATTGGTCCTGACTAATGCATCATGCATGATCAAGTGAATCTAAATGGTGAAGTAAAATGCATACTTAATCATTATTATGAAGTGATCAAGCGTCTTCTTTATCTCTAGACTATAAATCAAATTGGTGATCCTTTTCGAAAGTAAAGCTTTTTTCAGATTTATATATCATTTTCATAAATTATAGTTGTCATTTGTCAAGATGTCTGCTTATCCATTTCCTAGGTGCTGCATAAGCGCCAATGCATCATAACATATCTTAATTACTATGAATTACAATTGGCAACCACTCCAAGTTCCTCTCTGGGATTTTAGTAGTAATTCATCCCCAGTCATTTCTTTCTAAACAATCACTAACGTGTCTTGCTTTCACCCATGCTTACAAAGGTGTCATGATGTTGCACTTGGATGCCTAAGTGATGGTTATTTAAACACATAAATTTTTTTTATTTGCATTTACATATTATTAAATGTGATGATACCTTAGTATAGATATTATTAACTAACTGCTAAATAACATTGAAATACATAATCTACAACAAGATAATGATACGAATCATACAATATTGTCACAAGAAAATATTAACATTATAGCATTAATTATAAACACACATTAACATTCAAAAAATATTAAAAGCATCAAATCCTAATGTTGGTGTAGTTTTGTACCAGACAAGGATCCAATCCTGAAAAAACTGAGGTGTGTGTAAGCGCCCATCCACATGTTATGCCTATGCAATTCTTTGTCTTAAACCCTTAATAAGTTAGTCTAATTTATGCTCCATGCTATGCAAATAATAATGATTTATACCAATTCATGTGATGGGCATTTTATTTATTCTATGTAACAGTACCTCTTCCTATGTATAATAAACAGTTTAACCTCAATTGTATTACTATTTCCAATGTAAAATATTGCTAAGGTTGAGTTTCCTACTGCTCCCTAATAACTAATGTTTCAAATGCAGGATAAGTTTGGTGTACGAAAAATTGGAGATAGTCGTGATGAAATGATGTCTGCATTATACCTGCAAGTGAGCATCATCAGTCAAGCTCTCATATTTGTAACTCGTTCCCGTGGCTGGAGCTTCACTGAGCGTCCTGGACTTCTCTTAGTTACAGCGTTTGTTCTTGCTCAGTTGGTATGGCTCTTATTTTCTGTTAAATTAACCTATAAGCTGAATGGTTCAATAATACTGCATGCTAGAATATTGAAAGTCTTAATGTGTACCAAAAATCAACCTTGTTCCTTGATGAAAAATAATCATGATCATTGCACTGTTTTCTTTATTTATGATCACGTGTTTTCTGTGAGGTAGCTTCAAATAAAGCAATGCAAAGCTCCAACCAATCCTTCCATTGATATGTTTTACTTCATTGGGTCCTGACTTTGCATTATTAGTGTTATTAATAAATTTTGGAGCATTTTTATTTTTTGGCATACTCTTCCTTGACAAAAATAGTAAACCTTGGCTGTTTGAACGTACCTCTGATATTGCAACATTTAATGGAGTTAAGTGGACAGTGATTTGCAGTTAAAAAAACAATCCTATGACGAAATATGAAGTTATGATCATCATTTTTCTTTTTCATGGCAGTGTGCTACATTCATAGCCATCTATGCAAAATGGGGTTTTTGTCGCATCAAGGGAATTGGATGGGGTTGGGCAGGAGTCATCTGGCTTTACAGTATTGTTACATTCATCCCTCTTGATGTCCTAAAGTTTGCCACACGTTACATTCTCAGTGGAAAGGCCTGGGACAATCTTTTCGAGAGGAAGGTAAATCATTATCTTTCTCTCATTCTTTTTATTTGCAATTGAACTTATGATTCTTTTTCTTTGTAATCTTCATAAATGAAGGGAAAGTCAATTATGCTCTGTTATTGGTTTCTCTCACTTTCAATAACATAGAGAGGATTTGTGTACTTATTTTTTGTTTGACAAAAAAAAATAAAAATGAAGTGTTTCTGTCTATTTTTTGCTGGGATATAGTTTCATTTGATTTTCATTACAATTCCGAATATTTCATTTTCTTTCCCACCCAAAAAATGGAACTTTTGGAAAGAAAATATTTTCTTTGATTTCCACATATATACACAGATAGTAAATTTTTTCTTTTTTTGATGTTCTTTACACGAATACTCTTCATTCGTGACTTCACGTCGATCGGTTGACAAGCAAAACCAACTAAATCAGAAAGTACCGATGCTGATAGCTGCATTATTTTTGCATCTATGTAGACTGCCTTCACCTCGAAGAAAGACTATGGTAGGGAAGAAAGGGAAGCACAATGGGCGCTGGCACAGCGGACACTTCATGGTCTTCAACCTCCAGACACCAGCAATCTTTTCACGGAAAAGAGCAACTACAGAGAACTCTCCGAGATTGCTGAGCAGGCTAAGAGGCGAGCTGAAGTTGCAAGGTACGTAGTCAGTAGTTTACGTAGATCAACTTTTATGGTTCCCTAATCAGTATCCTGTGGTTATACTGGACATTTCATTTAAACAATTCTTTTGCAATTTGGCATTGATCAACTTAGAATACTAAGTATGATATTTACTTAAGGATGATGTACGTTGTGGATTATTTTCAACGTATCGTGGTCATTTGCAGACTCCGAGAACTCAATACTCTAAAGGGACACGTCGAGTCCGTTGTCAAGCTTAAAGGACTTGATATCGACACCATTCAGCAGCATTACACAGTGTAGAGAGTAGACTACCGCACTGGCTGAAGACCTTAGCTAGAGGTCTGGAGAAAGGTAATGGAAACAGGAGTTACCCTGAAAACTTACGGAGAGAGAGAGAGAGAGAGAGAGAGAGAGAGATGGATGTTTGTTTATTACTCTAGTATTGGCTTTTTTTGTCCTTTTTTGTTAATTTATGTCCATGGTATTTGTTTCTATTTTGATTCCCTCTCACGTAGGAGTTGTGCAAAATTTGTATTTTCTGGTTGCTCCTTGTTTATGTATGGAAATAATGCAAACCAGTTACTGTTGCATTTACGTCGTCCCAAATAATTGGTTTAGGGACAACTTTCATTTTCTTCGGCTATTGATCTCTCATCAACATGAAATAATCATTTATCTTAGCCTTTCGTATATTCGTGTTGTCATCTCAAGTAACTTTTCCGATATTAATTGGTAGTGTTTTTGTCTTTATGAATGTGGATTCAAGGTCACTTTCTTCGCATTGGATTGGAAGATAAATTGTATTATACTGATGTTTGTTATGCTTGGTAATTAATATAATAATATTGGGATGTCTCTAGTTATAGACTTGGCTAATGAGACTAATTCAATTAAGCACTCTAATGGAATTCATCAACAGCAAACATGATGGAATGTTGGTCGGTCTTGAATCAAAACATGGTAGTTGTTATGGTAGAACACTAGTAGTTATTTGGTGTTGTTCTTGACCATTGTAAAAAAATTTCCCTTTAGCCCAAGGAGGGTTTTCCTACTCAAGCAACAAAAGGGTTTAATATTTTTCATTTACATATTAAGGTAGTGTTTGTGCATTTAAAATTAATAAAAAATCATACAAAATGATAACAATTTTAGTTAAATTTTTTATTTTTTTACGTAATTTTTTATTAATTTTAAATACATAAACCCCCCAAAGTGTGTTCACATTACATAAAAAATAATTCTCAGAATGGTAAAAAGTGATTCTAATGATATTTTTTTTTCCCACTCTATTGCTCTCAAAGTGGGAAAAATTACTCCTAGGAAAAGATGTAAAAGAACAATCATGCACGATAATTATTTTAAATAAAGAAGTTATTTTAGCGAGACTTGTGAAAATATTAAAGTTATTTTATCAAAATTAGATTTTATAATAAAATATTATTTTAAATTATTTTTATCATTAAATATTAACTTATTTATTTTTAAAATAATACTTTCGTGGTAATAAAAAGTTTTTTTTTATAACGTAAAAATGTTAACATCGTTACTTTATATCATTAGAATTTTCTCTACGCATTATTGAAAATTCCTTTACATTATCAGAATTTCCTCCAACAATCATCAAGACTTCCTCTCGCCTTCCCTTTTTTTTTTTGAAAAATTATAATATTATAAAAATATTAATAAAATATTAATAATATTATTTAAATATTATATTGTAATGTTTAAATTATTTAAATATTTAATTTTTTTATCATTTATCAAAAAAACAACGAAAATCATTGAGAATGGTTATGACGAAAATAAGTACGACAATATTGTTTAAAAATTTTAATCATTATGTCAAAAAATATTTTTATTATAAACTATTTTGTAATATGTATGTATCATTTATCAAAAATTGCACGAAAATCATTAAGAATGATTACAACGAAAATAAGTAACAAAAAAATGTTTACCTGACGAAAATTATTTTCTGTGTATCCTATTTTGTACACTTTTCACTTTTTACGATGACATTTTTTAAATAAATTTATGGTTGTTAAAAAATAATCTAAATTTTATAAAATTATTTCATAGAGAATAGAACTTGTGTTGATAAATATTGATATTTTAATTAATTTATAAAATAAAATTAAAAAAATTATTTAATTAAAATAATTTAATAAGTAAATTTAAAAATGTAAATATAACGAAAAAAATTCTTCTAGAAGTTGGGGACATGCATGTATGTACACAGCAGGTAAGATCTCCGTCACCATCAAAGTGCAGCTTTCAAACGTGGAAATCCAGACAAGCACCCTTCCCCATGTCCCATCTCTCTCGTTTCCCTCCCCCGCTTTCTCTCTTTCACTGGCTTCGTGCAGAAATGCATGCATGCACACGTGAGGCTACCGTGGCCATGGGGGTGTTGGTTATGCTTTTCGTGCAGTCGTATTCTTTAGGAAACGTGGTCTGCGATTTCGTTAAACTTGTTTAAGTTATTATTAATGTGTATTACGTGGGTTTTTGTTGACCCGGTATTATCGTTGATTTGGTCTGTTATTATTGGTTTTATTTTTGTCTTATGTATCGGTCTATATAAAGGCTGAGTTTGTGTTGTTTAACATTGCTGCAGAATTTTTAACGACAGGTGTTCTTGAAGTGTGCCCACATTCTTCTCCAGTTCTATCTTTCTTTTCTTTTTAATCTTCAGTCTTTCTCCTTTGATCAGTCTCGTTCAGCTGTGCTTCCAACAAAACTGGTATCCGAGCTTAATCGTGGTTTAGGACCTGCGTGATTCTCGGATTTGACGCCATGGATGTCGACTCAACATTCAGCCAACTTAGTCCTCCAATATTCAACAACGACAACTATCAACATTGGGCTGTGCGAATCCAAGCATATATGGAAGGCATGGATCTTTGGGATGCAGGATTACTACGTGTCTCCTCTTCCAGACAATCCCACAGCGACGTAGCTGCGAGTTAACAAGGAGCAATGGGTGCGGAAAGCTAAAGCAAAATTGGTGCTATTTTTTGCCGTCGCTCCTCCTATCTTTACAAGAATCATGTCGTTGAAGTCTGCAAATGAGATATGGGAGTATCTCAAGGAGGAGTTCGCCGGCGATGACCGTATCTAAGGTATGAAAGTCTTGAATTTAGTACGCGAGTTTGAGTTACTAAAGATGAAAGACACGGACACCCTAAAGGAGTATACAAACAAGCTTCTAGGTGTTGTGAACAAGGTACGACTATTGGGAACGGAATTTTCCGATTCTCGTGTTGTCGAGAAAATCCTTGTCACCGTTCCTGAACGATATGAGGCGTCGGATCACTACATTGGAGAACACAAGGGATTTATCAAAAATCACCTTGGTTGAGCTGTTGAATGCGCTCCAAGCGCAAGATCAACGGTGCATGATGAGGCTGGAGAATACGTTGGAAGGTGCACTTGTTGCAAAGAGCACCTATGAGAAGAAAGTAAAGAAGAATAATACTAGGAATCGTAAAGATTCAAATGAAAAGGAGGGAACATCCCGTTCAAAGCAAACTACATACCAAACGAAAAACTATCCCCCGTGTAAACATTGTGGTAAGAAGGGACACCCTCCATACAAATGTTGGCGGCGTCCAGATGCCAAATGCACGAACTGCAACCAAGACGGCGTCGAAGCCGTCATTTGCAAGCAAAACAAGGCGCAAGCACAACGTGACACTGGAGCATCACAGCAAGGCAATGACGTCGAGAGAGACGATGGGGAGAAACTATTTGCGGCAATATCGTCATCGACAGCGTCGGCGTTCCCAACAAATGCCTTGGCATCGGTATCATCGATGGAGGCGTCGACATCATTAGCCAATATCGTGCCATCGACCAAGTGGTTGATTGACTCGGGATGCACAAATCATATGTCTCCCTACAAGTGGCTGTTCACCATGTTGGAGTCTACCGATATGGCACAAGTAAGGATCGGCAATGGCGACATCTTGGCTGTGCATGGCAAGGGAACCGCTGCTGTTTCAACTACTTCTGGAATCAGATACTTATCTGATGTTCTCTACGTTCCAACTGTTGATCAAAATCTTTTGAGCGTGGTACAATTAGTGGAGCAAAATTATAAAGTCTTGTTTCAGGATGCTCATTGCCTCATTACGGACCAGAATAATCGACATTTATTCAAAGTCCAAATGAGAGGCCGTAGGTTTTCTCTAAGTGCGGAGAAGGATGCTATTGTTGCTTTCTCCAGCCAATTACAAATTGGAGATCGATGGCATAAACGCCTGGGACATTGCAGTGGTGATAGATTTCAACAGTTGGAAAATGTATGCCAACTGAAAAATATCAGTCATGATTTTTCTAATTGCAAGGCATGCAAACTTGGGAAGTTGTGTCGTCGAACATTTCCACGATGAGCGTGCCATCAATTAGTGGTAACAGTTCGATTTATTTTATGAAGTGCAAGTCTGAGGTGTTGCAGTTGCCAATTCAAGAACTTTGTTGAAAACCAAAGTGGTAGTCGGATCCAGAGCCTACGATCCGACAATGGCGGCGAGTATACATCAATAGGGTTCCAGTCCATTTGTTCTTCTGCAGGGATTCTTCATTAGTTTACAACGCCATATACGCCGCAGCAAAACGGTGTAAGTGAGCGAAATAACTGGTCCATCCTTGACATGGTTCGATTTTTGTCATGTTTGCTCCATGACAAAAATCTTCCAAAGAAACTCCAGGCGGAGGCGGCAAATACGGCGGTCTATCTTCAAAATAGACTACCTACAAAAGTGTCGAAGAAGGCCACTCCATTTGAGTTGTGGCATGGATATTGCCCAAACTACAGCCATTTGAGACTCTTTGGTTGCTTGTGTTTTTCACGTAAGTGTTTGTCATGACAAGTTGGACCCAAGGGCATCACAAGGCATGTTACTTCTAGCCTTCAAGTATAACGGATTCGAATGAGATTAGCGCATGTAGGAATGAGAAAACACGAAAGAAAGTCGAAATTACGACTGGCGACGGCTTGGACACGTGGCTAGGGTTCTAGGCGCGCCCAAACGCCCAAATAACAAATGCAAACGAGATTTACGTGGTTCTCCAACTTGAGTACATCCACGGGTGTCTCTCATTGGATTCTTCACTATCTTTAAATGGTGGATTATAAGAGAAAGGGAAAGGGGAGAGTGGGATGGCCGACACACCAAGGGTTGTCACGACCTCCTCACACAAAGCTTCTCTTGTTACAAAATGATCTCTCACAAAAACTCTAATTCCCTTTTGAGGCATTTGGATGGCCTTATATAGTGGCTAATCATCCATGATAAAAATGCTCTTACAAACATAATAAAATTCAAAACATATTCAACAAATCTCCAACTTGTCTTGAATCGACCTCCACTTAAACCCCAAAGATAGAAGGAGAGACACCAACCGCCCTTTAGCTGCAACAGTAGACATTTAATAAGTCCAAGCATTTACTCTCCACAACGCCCTTGGTGAACATATCAGCTGGATTATCTTTAGTGCAAACCTTCAGAATCTTGATCTTATTTTCATTTCTGAGGAAATGAAACTTAACATCAATATGTTTAGTTCTATCATGAAAGACATTATCTTTGGTAAGACAAATGGCACTGAGACTATCACAATATATATCTGTCTTATCAATTTTCCAACCCAAATCGCCAAGTAAGCCTTTCAGCCAAATTCCCTCTTTTGCAACCTCGGTCATTGCAACATACTCAGCCTCTGTCGTAGACAGTGAAACTGTAAGCTGTAGAGTAGATTTCCAACTCACAATTGACCCTGCAAAAGTGAAGACATATCCAGACATTGATCTCCTTTTATCAATATCACCTACAAAATCTGAATTAGTGTATCCAGCTATGTTACAAGTTTGATCAGCACTATACATCAACCCAATCTTCTGAGCTCCCTTCAGATACCTGAATATCCTTTTAACAGCCTTTCAATGTTTACTGCCCGGATTGGACATGAACCTGCTGACAATAGATAATGGATAAGCCATGTCAGGTCTAGTATATATCATAGCGTACATCAAGCTTCCAACAGCCTGTGCATAGGGGACTCTTTGCATATCAAGCTTCTCTGTATCTGATTGTGGACACATGGTTGACGGTAGTTTGAGATTCCTGTCATAAGGAGTAGATATGGCTTTACATGAAGCCATTCCAAATCTACACATGATCTTTTCAATATACTTGGATTGTTTCAGAAATAACTTTCTTGAAGTTCTATCACACTGAATCTTCATACCAAGTATCTTCTCAGCAAGACCTAGATCTTTCATCTCAAACTCAGATTTCAATGTGTCCTTCAACTCCTGTATCAATTCAATATTCTTTGCAGCAATTAATATGTCATCAACATATAGCAACAAATAGACATATGTGTTATCAAACAATGGCTTCACATAAACACATGAATCAAAATTGCTGCGATGGAAACCAACTGAAGTAATAAAAGAATCAAATCTTTTATACCACTGCCATGGAGACTGCTTAAGTCCATACAGGGACTTATCTAATTTGCAAACCATATTTGACCTGTTCTTCATAGCAAACCCAGGTGATTGTTCCATTCAAATGTCTTCTTCCAAATTTCCATGTAAGAAAGCTGTCTTGACATCCATTTGTTCAAGTTTTAAATCACAAGCTGTAACAATAGCCAAAAGATGTCTAATGGATGTATGACGTACCACAAGAGCAAAAACGTCATGAAAATCAATACCTTCTTTCTGGGAGTAGCCTTTGACAACAAGTTTTGCTTTAAATTGAACTACCTAGTTGCCTTGTGTCCCGACTTTCTTCTTGAAGACCCATTTGCAACCTACAACATTTCTACCATGAGGACGCTTCACTAAAGTCCAAGTTTGGTTCTTATGGAGGGATTGAAGCTCCTCTTCCATGTCTGTCATCCACAGGCCAGCTTCTGGATCCTTCACAGCAACTTCATATGTGGAGGGTTCTGTAGAATCCTCCACCTCAAGAGCTACCTATAAAGCAAAAGCAATCAAATTGCTATAGCCATACCTAATGGGAGGATTGACATCTCTTCTAAGTCGGTCCTTTCCAATTGTCCTAGGTGGTAACTCCTCCACCTCTTCCTCCCTATTGTCAACCTTCTGCAAATTCTCAATATCATCATTTTCTTGGTTTTACCATGCTCAGGACTGCATGGCAACGTTAAGGGTAGCTCCACCTGATTAGGCGTGGAGTGATGCAATTCTGGTGATTCTCCCAATGTTAATTTAGCTGAGGTTTGCAACATAAATTTTTCATCAAAAGTAACATTACGACTGTGAATTACTTTACCTGAATCAACATCATAAATTTTGTACCTTTTTATTCCAATACCATAGCCAACGAAAATACATTTCTTGGTCGTTGGTTCCAACTTACCATTGTTGACATGATAATAAGCTGGGCACCCAAATATCTTCAACTTTGAATAATTTGCAGATCTGTTCATCCAAGCATCAAATGGTATATTTCCATCTAAGGCACTAGATGAAGACCTGTTCACCAGAAAGGAAGCTGTGTTGATAGCCTTTGCCCAAAATTTCTTTTTCAAATTTGCATGTGATAACATGCAACGTGCCTTCTCAAAGAGTGTCATATTTAGCCTTTCTGCCACTCTATTCTGCTCAGGTATGTGTCTAACTGTATAATGTCTTGTGATGCCTTCTGACTTGCAAAAGTTTTCAAATTCTTGAGAACAAAATTTCAGACCATTATCTATTCTTAGATACTTCACTTTCCTATCTGTCTAGTTTTCAACCTGCAACTTCCACTACTTGAAGCAAGCAAATGCCTCACTCTTATGCTGCATAAAGAAAACCCAACTCATCCTGGAATAATCATCAATAATAGATAAGAAGTATCTAGAACTTGCCAAAGAAGACTGCCGAGATGGTCCCCAACAATCTGCATGGACATAATCAAGTACTCCCTTGAAAGTATGTTGTCCACGCCCAAATGACACTCTCTTCTGCTTCCCATATACACAATGTTTGCACATATCAATACATGCAAACTTGTGCCCAGCGAACCTGCTCATGCTACTCAATTTCTGCATACCTTTCTGCCCCAAATGCCTCATCTTAGAGTGTCAAATGACAGAGAGATCTTGCTGATCAGACGTAGATGTGGCTGCTGTTCCTACAACTAGAGTGCCTTGCAGAATATACAGTGAACCAGATTTAGCTCCTTTCATTACAACTAGTGAGCCTTTCAAGACATTAATCTCTCCATCACCTCCTGAGTATCTATAGCCCTTTGCATCAAGAGCCATCAAAGAGAACAAGCTCTTCCCTGAATTTGGGACGTGCCATACGTCCTCCAGAGTTCTAATAGTCTCATCATGCAATTTAAATTTAACAGTGCCAACACCTGCACGGGTACATACATCATCATTGGCCAAGGTAACTTGGCCTCCCTCCACCTGCTCATAGGTGTCAAAATACTCTCTAGTTGGAGTCATATGATGTGATGCACTTAAATCCAAAATCCAATGTCTATTGGAATATGCACTGCAACAAACAGTAAGGGAAAAGTCACCTTCAGAGGCTGAATCTTCTGCAACAATTACTTTCCCTTTACCTTTCAACTTGGGACAATTGGCCTTTCAGTGGCCTTTTTCTTTGCAATAGTTGCAAGTATCTTTAGAATACTTGCCCCTGGACTTGCTTCTGCCTTTGCCCTTGTTATTGAACTGTTTCTAGCTTCTTCCTCTAATTTTCTATTGATGTACTGACAAACCTAAGTCACTGGCTTCACGTGTACCATGCTGTACCATATGCCTTAGTTCTCTTGAATGGAGGCTAGATCTCACCTCCTCCAGGGTAATAGAATCTCTGCCAACAACACAAGACTACATAAAATTCTCAAATGACAAAGGCAAAAAACATAAGAGAATGAGCGCAGCATCCTCATCTTCAATGGTAACACCTATGTTTCTCAACTTCATGAGAAGTGCATTTAGCTGATCTAAATGCTGTTTCAGTGGTGTACCCTCCTTCATCTTCATAGAAAATAGTCTTTGTTTCAATAGTAGTTTGTTTGTTAGTGACTTGGTCATATAGAGTGACTCCAATTTCTGCCACAGTCTCAAAGATGTACTCTCATCAGCAACTTCGATTATGACTTCATTTGACAGGCAAAGCAAAATGGTAGAATGTGCTTTCTCCTCCTGTTAAGCATATTCTGTGGAATTCTTATCAAGATCTGACTCCTTATTCAACAGAGTTCAAATGCCTTGTTGTTTCAGTAACATTCTCATCTTGATTTGCCACAAACTAAAGTCATTTTTCCCACTAAATTTATCAATCTTCATTTCAGGAGTAGACATGATTTCAAGTGGGATATTCTATAAGTACACACGAATTCAAATGAAGCAAGTATACAACAAAAAACTTCTACCAAAAATTCAAACGGATTTAAGCCACAAGTGAGCCCAAAAAATCCAATCTGATGTCCAAAAAAGGAAAGTTACGGATTTTCAACAAAAAAATGCCAAAGACGATATCTCTTTCTACAGTTCACGAAAAATTCCTAAATTTTTTCTACAAACACAGCACAATATGAGGAAGGATCAGAGGGGCTTACAGACGTATTCCAGCAAGTGGAATACCAAGCGCACGAGTTGGCATCCTCGGATGTCGCGCTGGCACGGCAAATTGCGCCTCCCTGCGCCAACTCCTCCCACAGGCGAATACACGGCCAAAACTCCTTGAACAAGCTCTGATACCACTTGTTACTTTCAGAGGTATTCAAGCACAGCGGATTCGAATGAGATTAGCACGTGTAGGAGGGAGAAAACACAAAGGAAAGTCGAAATCATGGCTGGCGGCAGCTTGGACACGCGGCTAGGGTTCCAGGCACGCCCAAACGCTCAAATGACAAATGCAAACGAGATTTACATGGTTTCCCAACTTGGGTACGTCCACAGGTATCTCTCCTTGGGTTCTTCACTATCTTCAAATGGTAGATTACAAGAGAAAGGGAAAGAGGAGAGTGGGATGGACAACGTACCAAAGGTTGACACGACCTCCTACACAAAGCTTCTCTTGTTACAAAATGATCTCTCACAAAAACTCTAATTCTCTTTTGGGGCATTTGGATGACCTTATATAGTGGCTAATCATCAATGACAAAAATGTATTTACAAATATAATAAGATTCAAGACATATTCAGCAAAGCATTTTTATTGGATATAGTGAAACTTCCAAAGTATATAGAATATATCATCCAACTAGTGAGAATGTTATTATTTCAACTGATGTAACATTCTTTGAAGATGAAGAATGAGAGTGGCAACTGAAAAAATAAATTAGAGAATATAAATATTATTATAAAAATAAAAATACTTTAAAAAATTAAAAATGAGTGAAAGTGAATACTACCTTGATATTATTTGTTTTAAAAAAATGATAGTTGTCGGACCCACGTGTGCGCTCATCTCCACCGTACGTCAGATATCACTTATCCCTCCACCAACGGTCGGTGGGGATGAAAGGGCGAGAAAGATCAAATCATGGGCCCCCTTCCCCCTCTCCCAGACCCAGACCATTACTACGGTGGCATTTATTTCGCGCGTCATCGGCCCCATTCGACGACGGTGGGCCCAGGCCCCATTAACGGCAGCCAGCCCATCCACACTCCGAGCTCAATTATTTTTCCCCTACGCTCCATGCTCCGATTGCTTGTCGGGTAACATGGGCTGGGGCTTGAGCAGGAACATATATAATGAACATTGACGTCCTCCTCCGCCCTCGCCATGCTCCAATTAACAGTGGGGCTTTGCAGCAACCACCGCTCTCCACCGCCTTTGGGGTTGCACATGGGAGGTGATGGTTTTTTTTAATAAAAAAACCTTTTTTTTTAACATTTATTAGAGCTTGAGATTCTTGTTTGACTTAAAATTTATGAGAATTCAATTCTTATGAATTATTTGTTTGTGTTAATGAAATTGAATTTAATTCATTTTTGTTAATACTATTCACTTTTGACAGAAATGAAGTTCGAGCTCATGGAGTTTGATTGGAATTCAGTTAACTCGAGTTTTCTCGTTTGCTTTTGTCTAACTGCAATTTTTTTAAAATTTTGTTCAATTTTGATAGGTGCACAAATACCTATGTATTAAATTCATTTCCTCTGAATTCAATTTCACTCAATAAATGAATTCCTATCAATTTATTATATATAATGAAAACCACAAAAATGAACTTGCGCTAATAGAATTCAAAAGAATTGAATGGAAAGAAATTGAATTCTGACCAATTCAAGTATTTGTGTAGATTCTCCTTAATAGAATTCAATTACTTAACAGAATTAGATGGAATTCATTTAAAATAAAGGTTTGAAATTTAATTTTATTTAATTTCGTCATATGCATAAATACTTAAATTTTGAATTCTGTTCAATTAAACAAGGTGCACAGTCACCTCTACATTAAATTCAATTTCATCAAATTTAAAAAATAAATTCTTGATAATTCATTTTCATCTAATTACACATGCACAAACAAATTCAAAGGTATTTGCGTATTCGAAAAAATGTTATAAAAAAATAAAAACAAGAAAAATCATGAAAATTAAATTCAATGTCAACATTTTTCAGATGTTACGTAAGGGTCAATATCATGGGAAATTTGAGATTCTACGAAAAATTGAAGCTATTCAAAAACAAAGTCGGTGTGTGGATTGTGGAATAGTTAAACATAAGATTTTGAAATTGATGTAGTGATTAATTAGATTACCAGCATATCATTATATTGAATATATTTGATAATTTTTAACGACTAATGTAATTTATATTATTTAATAATAACGAGTATTAATACGTTAATATAAATTATAATAATATTATATTATATTATTAAAAATTTATTAACTTGGCACAACTATTATTAACCCTAAATATCATCGCTGATATTAATACTGCTATTAGTAGCAATTGCTGACAGTATAATTGTGCTGTCATGCTCACCACTTAGTTTTTTTTATTATGTATCGTAATGATTTATATTAATATTTATTAAATAATTTTTATATTTTATATTAAAAATTATATCTAAATACTTATATTATTAATCATATAATTATTTTAAAAAAAAATATAAACTTACCTTGTCTAATTCTATATCTACGACGAACATACTTTACGTCGTTACCCTCGACACTCCCGTCGATATTGCCACTCTTGAGGTTGCTGTCGCTGACGACTCTGCCACCACAAGCGCCGCCCTCGACTCATCGTCCATCGTCGACCCCGCAACTCCTGTAGGTATTCTATTGTCGCATCCAACACAAGCTTCGAATGTCATCTTTTGATGTATGTATTGGGTTTTGAACCACTTTTTGGAACTTTTGTCTGTAGATTTGTTTTTTTCTCTGTAAATATGCAAATGTGGGTCGAGTATATTATGCAAATGTGTATTCCGTTTGAATCGGTTTGATTGGATTTTTTGATGTATGTATTGGGATTTTCACTGTGATTTTGTACATTATGCAAATGTGTATTGAATGTTATGTGTATATTTTGTTTAATTTATTATAAGGAAATGTTAATTGAACACTTGAATATTTAATTTTAAATATTTTAAATTATTTTAAAAAAATTATGTAATTTTGTTCGATTTTATTTAAAAATTCTCTTTATTTTCCCTTACATGCATAATTTTTCATATTTTTCACATATGCACAAATATCTCTTCTAAAATTTTCTTTTCTTAAATTTTAATTTTCTTTATTTTTTTCTTTTCTAAATTACGTTATGCGCATATTTCAGAAAAAGCATCGTTCACGATCCATTGGATTTTCTGAAAAATTTAGTCATGTTTGTCTTCACATTTTACATTATATATTTTTATTTTTCATTATACATCGTAATAATTTACGGTATATAATATTTATTAAATAATGTTAATATTTTATATTTAAAAAATATCAAAATATTTATATTGTAAATTATATAATTTCTTAAAAAAGGTAAATTTTTCTTCACCTTATTCTACGTTCTAAACAAATAAACTAGTAATGCAGCAGTGTTGAGATAGAAATCAAATTAATTAAAGGGCCCAAATTTCGTCCGGAAGCCACCAAATTCGTGCGCCATTTGCAGAACATACGGTGAGAAATAGAGAAGGGGTACGTTTGATAAAAATGCATTTTAATTTTGATC